>PVMI01023164.1:0-13825 GCA_008528875.1 Aulacorthum solani
ATATATATTTTATATACACACATATAATAATATATATTTATTTATAGTATAAGAAAGTAAGACACATACATATCAAAATTGTAAATTTTCTATTTTGTGATTTAATCATATTTAAAATTATTGAATTTCTGCAAAATAAATCTGTTTATCTAATATTGGACTATTGCACTCATCGGTTGGGCAAATTTACACAACTGTTTATCAAATTATTTTTTTTTGCACAAGTGTAGATTCATTAATGTACAAGTTTATATTATAATATGACATTTGTTGTCATTAATTTTTTAACACGCATTATTCAATAATAGCACTATTTTTCATCAAATCATATAAAATTAACTACAGTAAAATATATTTAATTATTTTATTATTTTGGAATCAATAACTTAATAATAGGCCTAACCTAAATAAAATGTTGGTTGGGTTTGCACATATTTTTATATTACATTATTATTATTATTATTATTATTATTATTATTATACATATTATTAATACACTATTTACACCATATACGAATATATATATATTAATACAAAATTTAAAATATCTTTGTAATGAACTACATTAACATATTACAAAATATGGTAGTTCAAAATTCGGTTTGTTGGGCAGATGTTAGTTTTTGTTTTCCTCATTTTATTTGTTCCTCATTTAATATTATTATTTATTATAATCGGTCACACTTTTTTATTTTATGGTTTCTCCGTGGTTGAACTAAACTTAGTTGCCTACTATTATTCTACAGTCTACACATTTATTATGTTTTAATCTTATTATAAGTAATTATTATAGTTTTTTTTTATTATATAGATATAGGTATCATACTTTGTTTAAATTTAAGTTTTAATTAAAAAATCTTGTATGATTTGAAAACTAATATACATTTTTTGTTATGTTAATTTAATATTATTCCAATCCTCAAATCCAAAATTATCCAAACAAATTAGATCATATTCAAAGTGTATACTATAAATTATCACTCATAATAATAGTTATTATATAGTCAATGACTATTAGTCATATTTCTGTTGAACGTTTAAAACATAATATCTTACAACATACATGAAAATTACATGTAAATTGATTGTCATTTAAATTAAAAATGTAATTATAGCAGTAACATTATTGTGGTTGAAAATGAATTAGGTCCTTATATATGGCCCTATCGACACTTAAAGTTGTCATTGATATTTGATCCATCTAATGACTATCATAAGATTGACAAAATATAATCAAATTACAATAATTTTAAATTGATTGTACATATAAGTACTTATAGTGAAAAGCAGACTCAAACGTTAAGTGCTAGATGAAATTCTTATACCAATTTTTAGGTGGGGGCAAACTCAATACCTACAAAATACATAATACGCAATGCTTAATTTTATTTGAATTGTGGAACAAAATGTCAAAAACCAAATCCTTGTAAAAGTTTTGCTTTTAGGGACGATAACTTACTATATAGTGTTTGTCAGTGAAATCCAGCAAAGTTCTGCTTAGATATCTACCATTACATTGTTTGTATAGATACTGCATACCACACTCACAGAGCTTAACTGTAAAATAGTCCTAAAGGCAGACTTAGGAAAACAGTAATCGTTACATGTTGTTTTATTCACCTATGAATAAATAATTCTTATTTGAACCGTTTTCGTGTCACCGTCCATGAGTATATACAAAATATTAAATTGTATTGTATTTCTTCAAAAGTTTAAAACGCTTTATTTGACTTGTCAACTATAAAATAAGCTCCTATAAACCTAAGTGTTTTAAATCAGATATTAGTCGGTATCTTTAAGAATAATTTTATTGTGTTTTATTTTAAAAACTTTTCGATGTAATTTTCAGAAAAGAGCAAATATGTGATGTTCAAAGATTTGATGTGTGCATCGATGATTTTTACATTCTAACTACCTACTCTTAGTTAATATTCTTTATGAACCACTAGTTATTTTCAATTTAATTTGGTTAAAAACTATTTTCCTGCAAAATCCTTGATTATTAAAAAAAAAAAAAAATAGCCAATCTTAATTTAGGTTACCTTAATTCCTGTTTCAAAGATTTTCCAGTAGCTTTTTCAGAAACATTAAAAATAATACTCCTACTCTAACTTTACCTATAAAGTACGGCTTCAAATGATATTTTTTTCCCACCACTTAAGAGAATATTTTTATCTTGTATTAGGTCAACTGTGGCCTATGAGCGATGGGCGTTTAAGAGGACACTACACAGACATTTTTTGACTCTGTCATACAAATGCGTAACATAGCAAATTTAAGCTCAGCACATAATGTTTCGGCTAAACGGTTGAGCTCCGTTAATTTACAAATAAGAGTGAAATTACGAAAATTGATTTTAAAAAATTATATTATTTTTATTATGTACTATAAGTAATTTAAATAATTTACTTATTTTAAACAAAATTCAAATGTATACATACATATACAATTTTAAAAATTGCATGTTCATATTATTATAAACAAACATTAAATTAAAATGATACAATTATTATAATATATAAACGAAGTTATTATAGACTCGGGAGAGCTTACAATAGCACTTTTACAGTTTTTGAAATTCTACAAAGGGATAACCCCCCTCGTTACCTATTCAACTAAGGTTGCCTCCACGATTGTGGCTTGGTAATGATTTTATAAATGGCCTGCGAAAATGTTGGCACCAACAATAATAAACTGAAATTACGCCCCCGGCATAGTCATGTATCATTCTTGTTATTCTGTTTTGTTTTGTTCTTATTTTCTACGTGCATAATTGCAATTTGAAAACTTCTTGACTTTTGGTCTGACGAAACACCGCCGCTTATTCGTTTTTGTTCACTTGGCGATACGTGAAGGTAAGAGTGTATAGACATGCCACCTATATTTTATTCATAGGTTCCCAGAAGGGATAGACCATTATTCAATATCCAAACTCGATGCCCATAACCTTCCTTAACTGTCATTAAGAATAATACTCTGAATTTTTTGTTTATAATAATTGTTCACGCTCATCTTCTGTAGTCGTCATATTATAGCTTATAGGTAATAGGTATTATAAGTTTGTAGGATATTGAAGTTTTTACTTAGTAACCTTTAAATTGCCTATAACAAACCCCTTAAAAATCGTTCTGCGTGTATTGAGCCATTTTAATAACATTACATAATATTACTAAATATGACTAACCACTAAAATCTGGTTTTTTATAGATAACGAAGATTAAGTCATCTTTCAAACATGGGTTACCTACTTGTTATTTTTAAGTATGAGTGTGTAGTGGAGTCATGAAGAGTACATACATTTTATTGCATAGTAATATAATATAGTATAAATGTATTATAGTATAGAATATGTACTGAATTGAAAATTATCAACTAACTTATAAATTACGATTTATATACAAATACAATATTACATTTTAGTATTTTACTACTAGCTGGCTATAATTTAAAATTTTCCAGAAGACAAGCAACATTATAATAATATTTAAAATAAAAAAGATGTTTTAAAAGTATTTGGAAAACTTTCATAAGTATCCAAATATGTTGTATGGTATTTATTCTATATAGGTACCTAGTTTTAAAAAATATTTTACTCAAATCTGTAAAATATATTTTAGGTAAGTGTAGCCGTGCAGGTACATATCTTTATTATTGTTTATGTAAATAACAATTTAGCCATACAAGTTATCTGTGCCTAGTCCGTTATTAAAATGTGAGTATAGCTTATTGGTATACTTATTATTATAAAATGCATAATACATTTAAAAATATCAATAATATCATAATATAATAATGATACCAATAATAATAATTAATAAGTAATTATTTGTCGTACAAGTTGATTGGGGACTATTGACGTATGGTCGAAAAGACGTTACTAAGCGATCCATAACTACGTCGGTAACATTTAAACCACAATTTGGATGATACCGCAACCACAGTAAACACGGGCTGTTATCTTTTCAGTACTTTTCGCTCATGTTTTCCTGATTACGAGTTTGGTAATATTTGATACTTTATTTGTTTTTAACATTGGTTTTTCGTCGGTTGTATTCGTTTTTTGTGTTGTATTTTCAACGGCAAATTCTTTGTCCGTCTACGTTGAGTTACATCGAACATTGAGAATTAGTCTACGGCCTGTTGATCTTCGCCATTTTCGGACAAAACAAAGACCACAGCGGGCGTGTATGGCTTTAGCCGCCGTACAGACGTCTCCGACTATAGGGACTTTGCAACAGAATTCGGTGAGTACCTTACATTATCCGAATATACGATTCAACATGACATTTTAGATACAATAAAGCGACCAATTTATATTGTCCGTAAGAAACTGCTAAACGAATGAGTGTAGTTCTATCTGTTGACAGATACACAAAAATTACGAAAATACATTTTTATCCTGTCATGCATTTGACGTTTTTTTTCTGCTTAAGTTTTGAATTATCCATTGATTTGATATAACATTTTATTAAAAATTATTATAAATGATTAATTAATTTATTCTCTATCTTGTAGAGCATCTATCTATTTTTTTAATTTATAATTTGATTGTCTACAGAATTTTATTTGTATTCTATAAAATACAATGTAATCTTTTTTAATAAAGCCTAATATCATTGATTATAAATAGTTCTATTTTAATAATATAGTATTATAATCAACGCTAATACTTAGTGTAATTTATGAATAACTATATGTGAAGAAGGAAAATATTATTTGGTATTATTAATTATTTATATGTATAGTTTTTATTTTAATATAATTCTACTTGGTTATATTTTTATATTGAAATACCCGCCTTTGTTTAGGTTTTGTAAGCATCATTTTTTAATCTTCTCCCGGGTTCTATAGTATCTGTTATAACTTTTTTTGTAGCATCAAGAATTATCATAAAAACAGCATTTGGATCTATAAATGATCAGTTAGAGGCGATGAAAATGTACTTTAAATGTGCATTTCTGATGACTATGTAATTTTAAAAAAATTGTCAGGGGAGACATTGAATTATTTTTAAAAAATTACCTGGTTTCTTTCAATACAAAAACTATATAAGAGGATTAACTAAGTAGATATTAACCTATAGACATAGGTACCTATTATATAGATATTATATTTTGGTTCATATAATGTGATATCGTTTATTATGCAAGTATATTTTAAAGTAATTACAAATTGTTGAATAAAAAAGAAATAAATTGAGAATTTGTAGTGTAACAGGTTACAGGTCTGTATGTAAACAAAGTTGACCTAAAATAATTAAATAACTAGAATTCATTCAGTGTAACTGATTTGGTGTGCATTTTTGTTGTAATTATATGTTAATTATCAGTAAATGTTTTGTTATAAATATTCAAGAAATAGAAAACAATAGGTAGGTATTATACCTATTATTAATATGTATGGCGACTACTGAAGTATACATTTTATACGAATGTAATGAATGCATATTATGCTTTTAATTTTTTGGCTTATTACTTATAAATTATAATGTTCTGAATATTTAATATCTACCAGCATAATATTTTATTTTATATTTTTTTATGTTTTATAATAATTTTTAAATATTTTTCTTAAACCGCTAACTTTGATTTTAATATCATATGACATAAAATATAAACTATTTATATAATTAAAACATAACGTCATATTATCATGATTTATTTTGGCGTATCTACTATCTATGTTGAGTTTACTAGATCATAACTCATAGTTACCATAATATATATTATAGAAATAATTGCATGAAAATGTTGTTTAAATTTAATTTAATACTGTTTTAATATAGTGTATTATGGTCTATAGGACAGACAACACACTAAAAGGGTGTGTAGGTACTTGGTCTGTTACCTCAAGGTCTGTACTCTTCCCACTGACAGGTCCTGTAATCTAGTCTTCTAATACAAGAAATAAGTAGATTTACTGTATTGACTATCATTGTAACTAAAGTTAAGATTTTTATAGAGGCATTGTGTTGCTTTTATGAGGTTGATACCATCTTGACTTAAAATACCTAATTGTTAGCCTTTTTGGAATATTTACGTACAAAATCAATGTATAATATTAATTTATTCCTTCATTTATTTTCTCTAAACCTTAGAAAACTGGAATTTGTTATATGATATGTAAATAATATTCAATAATATTTAATCTTTTCTCAAAACAATAAAATGTTAATGTTTTATTAAAGAATTAAGTCAGTCGGTATTATATTTTGTTCGATAAAAAAGATATATTTACTCATAAGAAATTGATACATTTTCACAATGCAGGTACCTTAGCTAGTAACTGATAAATTTGTAACGTATAACCTTACAGTCATATGAGTGGGCTCATGAAAGAACAATTCTTAAAAGCATATACATTATATTAATACACTCTTGGTAATTTGGGGTTTAACTAAGTGAGTCAAGAACTTAGATGTTTTAAAAACAATAGGTAACAATAACATTTTTATTAAGATCAAGAACAATATTGTTGTTTCTTACTTTTTTTAGATCTCATGAAAATAAAGATTCAGATACCCAAGGATGTAAGATTATTATAATCAGATTTACTTAGCCAACATTATTTTACCCAAATATAATATATAGCTATTTGTATTCTATAGTTAAGATTTGTGACTAGTTTTAAGCATTATCATTCATCTTCATTTCTTTTATAAGTTTTAAAATTTTTTTTTTGTGATTTATTTAGGTAGGTACTTAACTTTTGATGTCAGTATCATTTTGAACCAATTTTTAATGTATTTATTACAGTGTAGTATTTTATCTTACAAAAACATTAAAACTAATCAACATAGTTTTTATTACCTCAATTTCGAAAACTTGGTCATTGTGTTATGTTTGTATTATGTACAAGATTTAGTTTTTACAGTTTGTAGCTACTTAATACTTTTTATGCGTATCCATTGTCGTTAGTGTTATATTTTTAAGAATTGGATGCTTTACAATTTCACTTGACTCACAACAAAGATTATTCCTTATTATTGTTATTCTTTCCGTTTTATTTAAAAATCGATTCATTTGTTGGCTCTTTGTTCCCCCCCCCCTGGAGTCAATATGAGCAATTTTCCGGATTAAAATTTAAAATAACGTGGCGATAATCGCGACGGCCGTTAAAGATAATGGAGACCCGAGACGAGATCACATTAATCATATTATAATAAACTGTGCGTTAACGCTTTTGATCTTCCCTACCAAATTAAACAACAAAAAACAATAGTCAGTGATCAATTTTGAAACTCGATAAATCTCGCCTGGCTGCCTCGGAAAACATCAAATATCATTCAGGTGTCACTATCGGACTCCACAATAATCGAAACATCGTCTCGATTTCCGCGTAGCGCGCGCCTTGTGGTGACGACAAAGCATGATTGGTGGTGGAAGCGGCGTTGGCCTCGTCCAGCTGAACTCGCGGGTCCGCAGCGTGTCGCCGCCGCCGCCGGATCAGTCAGTCGTCTGCGTGACCGTCGTTGCGTTTGGTTTCTGTGCGCTTGTTGATTCCCACCGCCTTGACACGTGTGATTGCGGCATGCGCGTGTGTGATAGATCGTGTGCGGATTTGATCGTTTTTCGAATTGTTCGCCGTCAACGCATTTAACCCTTTGTGTAGTCGTCGTTTTCTGATCGAATTTCTTAAAGCAATAAATCCGTTTGCCGCGATGAATCCGTCTTCGCTGTCCCGGGTGTTCGCCGTAGCTGGCCGCTTTCAGACCGGGTGTTGAGTTCGTGATCGTGCTGTGTATTGTTATCATATTATACACGTATCGTACTTACGAGTAGCCGCGGCTGCTGTCGTACTGTGCTTAGCGTTAGTTTTGAGTGCGCCGTGCTATGATGTTGTACGTCTTGCCGCCACCGGCAACCGCCAGTCCACCGTCCCCGTGGTCCACGATTCTATGCGAAGACGGACGGCCGTCGTCGGTACGCGGTGGTAGTGGTGGTCAGCAAGACCCGGTGGTGGTCAACGGTGGCCGGTTAACGTACAAACGGAACGCCAGCAATAATAGGCGGGTCAAAGCGTGGCTGAACGCCGTCCAAAAGAACAATCGTCCGCCGCCACCTAGAAAACCTTCAGTGGACGCTGCCGGTCCTGAGGTACGTTCGACATTTCGGAAGAACTGCTCGTCCCAGAGGGGGGGGGGCTGGCATAGTATGACGTCCAACCGACCCTATATAAATTTAATATATAATATTATGTATTATCATTGATTATACATAGGTATTTAATTTTTAATAGTATTTATACTATGGTATTACCGATGGATTAGCTATCTCACATGTAAGTCACAAGTATAAAATTATTAACAATTAAGTTTCATTGTTTTTGGATCTAAATGGTTTTTTTAATGTACGTAGGTACCTTAGTATTTTTACATACAAAAGCTTTTAAAATTTTTAAGTATAAATAAACGTAGTATTGATATATATACCTGTAAAGACAGAATCCAATACATTTATTTAATGGAATTAAAACACATTGAAAAGTACACCAAGATACCGGGATACTGCAGGATATAACCCATTTGCATGGTTCCGATCGAGATGGTGTGTTATCGTTTTATCTCATTTATTATTATAATAATTATAATGTTCCTATGTATATATATGTATAGTATATACGACTAGTAATTTGCAGGTACACTTCGCGATGACATCATTTTTTTTCATCATAAAAGTGTGGCCTCTGATACCGGTTTAAAACGTACTTCCATAACCGTTTTACTATACAATCTATACCTACATTTTGCCAGTTTCAATTTTGATCGTATCTTAATGTTTATGCATGTGTTTTAGTGTTTATATAAGTACATAACTATATTTTTTATATAAATTAGAGAATACAAGTATATATGTGTGGATGTTTTCGTATAATTAAAAAAGAAGGTTGACGTGTTGTTTGGAATGTCGTTCTTTCTGCAATATAATATATGTGAAGACATTTGAATAAAACGTTAATAAGTAACGGCTTTTTTTAAAATTCTAACCTATGCATGGTTCAGGTCTTAGGTTTTTTATTTTCTTTCGGTAAACTATAATTCAGTGTTCCTAAATATTTAAATGTCAAACAATTTACATGATAGTAGTAATTTATTTTACATTTTATTTTGTTATACAATTTTGTAATTTTACTCTTGCTAAAATCATGAATTTACATTATATTTTCTTTTATATTAGTTAAAAACTTTAAAATGTAATATGCCCTATTTTTATAATTGTTTACAAAATTACTTTGATAATTTAGTAATCAGCCATCTCCAAGGGTTGTTTTTTTATTTATAAATTTTAAAAATTGTACTCGTACGATTTTTCAGCTACCTATCTAACATTATTAAATATTATTGTATAAAATAAATATTGCACACAGACTGACAATTGCAGTGCTTAGATAGTGAGTATATGTACATGTAAGATTATAAATTATGTACACTAATTACGATATTATACTAGTATAGAAATGGTAGGTACCTATTTTAAGTTCATATTATTCATGTATTATGACCATTAATTAATTAACCGTTTATTCACCCATATTATGCTTATATATATTTAATATTATATTTATAATCTACATTAATAAAAGGTAGTATGCGTTGTCTAAGTACTTCACGGCCAAGTCTATCGCACTAATGGTTCTCAAATTTGGTTCGTAGGTAATCCTATTCCCACATCTAAAGATGTGCAGTGTGCACATAGAAGCAAATTTTTTAAATCTTGGATTTTAAAGAGGGGCTTACACAGGGATTTTTAGGCTCACGAAAAACTAATATTTTTTGGTTTTATAGGGTTGCCAAAGGTTACAGAAAATAAAATAGTTATTATGATTGATTATAATTTTAAACCTGTATTTTATATCATGCTAAAAAAACTCAAATTACTGTTTTAAAAATATGTGTAGTTTACATTTATCGAAGTTTAAGACAGGGTAAATACTCTAGCATTATTTAATTTGTTACGGGCAATGCCATGCAGGGTCAACTATAAATTGTAATATATATAAATAATCTATAGAAAATCCAAAGGTATACAACGGATGACCCTTATGCGAATCCACTGCAGTTTCCAATGAATTTCATACAGTTTCCGACAATAAATTCACCAAGATTCGTAATTTCATAAGCTATTTTCGAGGCTATTTTGTATTACTTATTTTTATTTTCCAACACATAAATGTTGAATGCAGTTGATTCACGAAAAACCATAATTTTTTTTATTTATAAATTGTTGTTATTGGTTACCGACGATAAAATAGTTAACACGATTGGATATTATAATCTTAGAACTTAATTTTATATTTGGTCAAAACAAAACAAAGAAGGGTGTTAAAAATATGTGTAGCTTACATTTACGGAGTTTAAGAAATGGTTAACCATGCGCATTAATTAGTCACAGGCATGGATCAGCATGTACCTATAATATAATATAATATTATGCTACCATGTTAAATAATTTTGTACTGTCATGCAAGATGTAACTGATGTCTGATGTTGGATCGAATAATAACTTATTCAAGGTTATATAATATATAAATAAGATTATGCCGAAATTGTCTTTATATTGAAGTGTAGAATGTAGATCCTGCATACAGAAAAGATCTGTAGTTAATATGGTTTTATTACCTACTTAAACTCAAATAAAAATATATATAATATAGGGATGTAGTATTATGAATACTTATTTCTGTTTACGATTATGTCACTTCGTTTAAGATTATCAGGTATGAGCAATTAGTCACTATAAACATATCGTACATTATATTTAATGGTTCAAAAATCAGCCTAACTAATAATTTTGAGGATTAAGTTACTCTGAAATATTCGTGGTTAGATTTTAAAGTTTAAAAACCTTCTTATTTTTTACTGCATTTTAAAATTGATGTACCTATTTGTGTTTGTAACAAATAATTAAAATGCATATACAATTTATTAGAAATTTAACCTTTTTTTATACCTATAGGTATATATAAAATATAAAACCGAGTATAAAACAATGTTTGGAAACGCATATTCAATTATTTTATGTATATCTGTATAATTGTTGAGTTTTCATAGTTTACACTAGAAGCTATAAAAAATTATATAAAATTACTTTTATTACGACTTTTTTCCAATCATTATTAACTAGGTATAGTATTTAATATTCATGGAACCTATGGTAAATTGAGCAATATCAAATTTTGGTCAACTTTTAATTTTTACAGTTATAGTTTTCGTAAATTCCTTGAAAGTAATATAATTTCCTGTACCGTTTTACTGGTTGTATAGTTCCTACTAAACATTGCACCAGTGAGTACATTACTGCGTTTACATACGAATGATGGCTAATTTTATCATCTAAGTAGTTTTGTGTTTACTCTTTGTAAAAAAAATGTTATTCAATTAGTATGATACTGCTGTAGATACCTGCAACATCCAGAATTTCAGCAGATTGGTCATTTTAACTTGAACCCTTGACTAAGATTTCGTGTGTTTCTGAACAGGTAATAGATTTTTAGAATTTTCTCGGGTATTTTCTCAAGTTATTTCAAATATTAGCTTACTCCTATCATTTAAAAATTGTGATGAAACTTAAAAAAATGTAACTGTAGTATGGTTTTTCTATGAAACGTATATATGGTATATTCTTAACGATAGCTGTTACATTTTGTGTGTATTGTTTCTATGCATATGAAATGTACATATATATTTTTAATTTTATCCATGATGGGTGTAGAAAGTGATTACCTATATAATTTTCTATACGTGAATAGAAAATATTATTTGTTTATTGTTTTATATATATTAAGTATGAAAGTATTATACAAAAACTCCCAACACATTCCTTGTTTGTAAAAACGATCCCTTAATAGTGTAATGTACAGCTGCAGCTGCTTAAATAGAGCGGACAGACTTGTTTTCGTAACGTGATATATCACACATCATGGTCCACATAATAAATCCTATACTTACAGTAATTGGTTGCATAACGTCCTCAGTTTATTTCTACGCTGGAGAGGCTATATGGAGGGCCAATACAAATATTTTATGACAGTAATTTTGATTATTATGTTGACATTTATGGCAAAATTAGTTGATATAGTAGATAGTACAATATATTGTCACTTAAATTTGTATTTATTATGTAGGTGAGCACTCTACACTGTTCATATTATTGGTATTAACTTCGATTATCTCCGGTCTAGTTCAAAAACGTATACACATATTCTTTTGTTGTGATATAGTAATATTCATGTTAAGAAAAGATAGGTCGAACAAATTGTGTATTTAATTTGTATTTAAAAATGGTGTTAAGTAATGCGACATATTTAATTAAATTTGAGTCATTGTTTATTTATTTATTTATTTATTACCTATATTACGAGCTATATTATGAATATTTAAAAAAATACACTTTTGAATTGATAGAACCTTATCATATACAATTTTATAGTTATTTGAATATTTTTTATATATGAATAAGCTTTTATGTGCGGAATCACAATTCATTAATAAATAATAAATTTAATATGGTTAAAAAGATCGCTTGTATAGGTACATGATCAACTTTCTTTCAAACATAAATATTTTAACTAAAAAACAAATTTAGTTTTTTGAGTTATTGATAACTAGATCTAGGAATAATGCTTCAACCATGTGTATATACTAGTAGGTATACCTAGATTATGTTGTTATTTAATCTCTATAGTTTCCTAATAATAATTACTTACGATCCAAGAGGTGAAAAAACGTGTTCAGTCTAACTCATACACATCAAACTTAAGTTGTGAAATACTCAAATTTTTGAAATAATTATATAATCGATGTCTATGAAATCATTTTTATTTTTTTTTCGGGAATTAAATTAGTTCAATATATAATTATTTTTTAATAAATAGTAAACAATATACCTAAATATCGTACATATTTCATATGTATATGAAGCATAAGATCGTTTGCCCTCATACATATCCATCAGAAACGATTGACTTGACCAATATTCATATTGAGTAAAATATTGTTTAGAATTATGCAACAACAAATTAAACTTGTATATTGGTAAACCGTGTAAAACAAATTATTAAGATAAATGTCATCTTAAATTAATTTGTAATTAGCTAATTAATTTATTTTTATTTCAGTAATATACGAATATAATATACATAGTTATGTATACAACTATTTTGATAAGCCTACATGCATATTAATTTTAATTTTAATTATTAGCTTTAAAATGAAAATTTAGTCATGTATTGTAATATATAGGATGCTTTATGATATTCTGGACTTGTTTCTAATATATTTATGTGTGTCCATTGCCCATGCATATATAATGTGCCAAAATACGTATCAATCGTTGAGTAGGTACCTAATAATTTATTAACGCACATTGCATTGTAATCGAATAATATTTGACGTGCCTGTATTTATTAATGCAAATAATAGCTATGTGTATATTAATATGTAGGATGACTACTGAAGTATACATTTTATAGAAATTTAATGAATAAATATTGTATTTTTAATTTTTTGGGTTGTAACTTATAATGTTCTGAATATTTATTATCTACCAGCATATTTAACATTTTGTTTTTGTTATGTTTTGTAATAATTTGTTTCATCAAACCTATATACTTATTAAACAATTTTAACTTATATGTTGGGTTTCTAGTATATCTTTTAACATTTTAAAATAGTTTTATATATTTTTTTAATTTATGAGACTGCTAAACTTTTTACTGTCCCATTTATTTTAGGCCAATTTAAACTAAGATAAGTTTTCATTTGCCAACTGGTTTATTCTTATTAAAAATAGAATGTATATCTAATGACTAATAGTATACTTAAAGA
>PVMI01023189.1:0-16853 GCA_008528875.1 Aulacorthum solani
ATTGCAACATTTCGACTATATAACTATATAAGTGAGTACATTATTATACCTAATTATTGTATTATAGTTTATCATTTATCGTGAAAGTTATTTAGGTGCGTTGGGTTGTCAGCTTGGTTAAACATTTTTTTTCCAAACTATACATTATATTTCGGTCATAATGTACACTACCATTTTGATTTACATAAACTTTAAGACTGCTCAAACATCAGATTATTATGTATTATTAGAAAATAATTGACAAAATCGAAAGGGAATCAAAGAATCGGTATGTTGTCCTTTGGTTCCGCATGATACGAAAAGAAAATTAACTTAACTGCACGATAATGATAATTAACTATAAAAAGTTAAGTTATATTTATAAACATTTTAAATGAAGTTAAGTTATAAAGTTAAATAAAAATTAACCTTTTAACTTAATTTTAATTTCTTGAGGAGTTAATACATTACAGTTGTCCAGGGTCCTTCAACGTACAAAAAATTCTTAACGATAAGATTTAAAAAAAAATTTTTCGTGTTCTTGCCATATCTATATTTTAAGGTTAAAATAAAAATGTTAATATTGTCAATTTCATTTATCCGCAACACTTTTGATGTTTACCATGGTAAATATCCTTAAAGTAGGTCACATTATCAAATTTCTTTATTTTAGCAATAGTTTAATCAGAATATTAGAATATCCTGATAGCAATGTTATGAAACTTACAAATACCAATATTTTTATTTTATTTTTTTATAAAAACGATCACTAAAACTGTCAAAACTGTTGATTAATTAAATAATAGTATTCATATTTGAGTTGTTGTCAAAGTTAACAACAAATAAATTTCTATACAGTTTTTGATTGTTTAATTAAATGTGACGTCTGACAACATGGATCTAAAACTGAACATACCTTGAGCATATTATTTAATTCATTATAAATTTGTGAACTAAAAAGATAAACCTTTTGTCCACCATAATTCATTATTATTTGGATGGATGTATATTTGTTGGAATTTTTATATTCAATGGTATTACGGCACACATTACTTATATAATTTTATAAAAAGCTCTTATATTAAAATTAAATATTATAATTTCCCAATCATCATAACCATCACATTATATCATTACACCTATTATCATGGACTATATTATTATGATCATTGATCATTACTATAACTAATATAATAATGCAGAAACAAGTTGTTTGAATTTTGATTTCGATTGCAACACCAACATAAAAAAAAATGAACTGCATAACATTTAGTAGTAAAAACAAATTTGATTTTAGTTTGAAAAAAAAAATATACAACAACAAGTTACTCTTTAAAATGCATAAAAAAGTATTATAAAATAGCATTAATTTGTTATTGCATAGGTTGTAAATTAATTTGTATAGGAAAAATGTTGGTGAATCAAACTTATAATTTACTATTAT
Organism: Aulacorthum solani; assembly: GCA_008528875.1. Classification (NCBI taxonomy): domain Eukaryota; kingdom Metazoa; phylum Arthropoda; class Insecta; order Hemiptera; family Aphididae; genus Aulacorthum; species Aulacorthum solani. The sequence continues at coordinate 1,424 of PVMI01023189.1, forward strand.
ATATATATAATATTTGGGCAGTTTGTTATTTTAGTTACAATTCATAATATATTACTTATGGTTTGTAATAACAACGATAATTATTAACACATATGTTAAATCAATTTAAAAAAAAATCGATATGAAATCAAATTATCACTTCAACTTTCAGAGAATTGAAATAAACATATTGCATTAAAACAATTTATCCATATAAATAGTGATCGACAAGTTATATTGAAGTTGCATTAAAGTGAATGTGCGTTGTAAATCACTGTCCATTTAATATGCTTTACAACTTGTGACATTGTTGGATTGCTATCAATTTATAGTGTTTGCATTTTGATTGAATAATAAATCAAAACATTCATTAAGAATGACACTTATTTTCCTGTAATGTAATTTAAAGCTCTATTGTTTTTCTAAAACAGTAAAATACTAAAAATTTAATGAACTTAAAGAATTTAATTTATATTTCAATTTGATAGGAAATAAATATAGTTGGTGAATTTAGATTTTGAGAGGAGCGATTAATATACATATAGATTTTATAATGATGTGTATTATTTGTGTGTTCAAATACACACTGGTAAAATAAGTTCAATAAATTATGTTATTACAGAAATATTTGAACACTAAAAATACTGAAACTATTGAACTCATGCAGTGTAAAATAAACGAATAGTATTAATATTTCTGATGCTACTGTATAAATATTAAAATTTCGTTCTCCTGTATAAGATATTCGTAGAGTACACATAGTTATTGAGTAGACTGCTGTAATTATGGATGTGTTGAATTTTTAATCAATAAGAAATAAATGTATACGAATAAAAACATAGTACGGTACTCGATATTTTCCCTCTACAAGGAATATACAATATACATGAATCATAAACATGTTTTTGTTAATAAGTAACCATGGTGACAAAATCCTTAAGAAAAATTATTTTGAAACAAAAATACTTGCATCCAGCCCAAAAACATATTTATATTACCACAATTGTATTCTTAGTTTGAAGCCTTTAGTGGCTTGGTGGTTGGCCGCAGTCTCTAATGTGTGCTGCGGTGAAGCATCGTTCGGCGTCGGTAGCTCCCGGATAAGTGGCCACTCGGGTTTTTAGCTATAAATCCCGACCCACGCATCTTCACGTTTTTCTTCAAACCAACAGCAACCTTATCACAAACAAACCATAGCCAACCAAAAAAATTCTTATGGTAATTGTTGCCGATACTTGAAAACAATTTTGAAAAAACAATTCTTAGTTAAATGAGACAGTAGTGTGTGTGCTTATATTTCTAAGAATACTTTATTATTAAATATTTATATTGTTATTAATGAGCTGCGTCACTTTTTTGATAACAGCAGATTGGATAGTGGATATAAACCCGGTATCTTACTCGTGACTAGTGAGTAACAATATAAAATCAGCCATTGAAAACCTATACAAACGTGTTCCTCATTTTCATCACCATCCTATATTGTGCGAAGTTCTGGCTATTATAAGACCCTGGAAAGTTAAACTTCAAAAAATAAAAATTGGGTAGCTGTCTGAAAGGAATTATATTCTGAATTGTAATCATTACCAGCAACTCATGCCTAGTAAGATTAATTTATTTAATCTGTTTTGGAAAATAATGTCAAGGAAACATATTCCTAGAAGCTGCATAGTTGATTACATTATCCCTCGAGCAATATATAGACAATTAGAAACGCAGATACATAGAAATGTTCAAAGAAATTAATTTGAGATCAGAATCCTCTGAAAATGGCGAGTGATTTATATGAAATGAATTATTCGAGGCATACCAGTCAAACTGGCACTCGCTTCTAAATTAAATGGATATTCATTATTCAGCAAAGCAATAAAAAGGCATAGACATTGATTTAACAGCAAACCAAAGCTAAAGAGTACCTGCAAATAGAATGCCTACTTTTAAACGAGAAGGCTAATCAAAAAAATACAACCTTCCAAATTTTTGTAAAAAAAAAATATTATGAATACATATATTTTGGATATTTTTAAATTGCTACAAGTAAAAATTATCAGGAATTTCCATATGTTCAATATTTTATTGCTTCAAAAGTAAATGACAGTTGACAGATACAAATAAAAATAAAAATAAATAAATAATAATCACATTATTATCATACAGCTAATGCATTCGTCTCTTAACTCAGAATCTAAAATAAGTTATCTACTTGAAATGTATTAGTAAGACTGAAGAAAATTATTAGTACAAAACTGTGAAGAATATTTTAAATTGCATTAATACAATATTGTTAGATACAAATTTCGGTATTTACACGGGTTTTTTTAATTTCCTAATTTTGAACTTTCTCAATATATTGGAATGGATAAAATAATTTTAATAACACATTCTATTAAATTTCATTGAGAACCTATCCATTACATTTAAACATTTATAAGCTATCAGAAATCATATTTCAGTGAAGTTAAAAATTGATTAAAATACTTTTCATTGGTGATTTATATTTATGAATTAATAGTAAATACTAATCAAAGTTTAAATCAACGCATAAATTATTTAATTAACAAACTGTGGCACAAGGGAGTGTTAGCCATTCAGCATTAAACGAGTTTCTTGTTTTGCAAACATTGATTACTAAAGTTATACTTGAAAATCCGATTACTTTTCCAACAAACAAAACTTTTCACGTTATGAAAATCTTTTTACAAAATCAGTTATTTTTATTATATTTATTTTATTTTATATATGTTTAAAAATTAACTACTTCAATATTTGAGTGAGTTGAAATTTATTTTTATCTTTTATTTGCAAGACAAACATTATTGATTTAGGTAGGTAAATTATTAATTTACAAATTTACAAATTTAATAGTCACAATTAGAAAAATAATATTTCTAGGTATCTAAAAATATATAAACATTATTTTAATTAAACAAATTACTTACGCTACTTTTATAGTTTTAAAATATTATTTAGACAATTAAAGTCACAAAAATTCAAATAAATAAGAAACTAAATACTTCCCTGTCATGATTTAAGTAGGTACATTTTTAATGAAATACACTACAGAATAAAATATTTAAAACCCGTTCTCTAATTAATAGTTCAATGTAAACAATGTAAAGATTATACAACAATAACTTGTATAGTGAAAATCTGGAAAAACGTAGAGCTTATGCAGAAAGTGAAGAGCATTTAAGTTGCCAGATGGAGTCGCAGCAGCTAGCAGGATTAAAGCTTCTTCAAACATATATGATAGCTTATTGAGTACAATATAAAACCAACTGATAATGCACCTATTTGAGAAGAATATCATAAATTTGCTTTGTGTAAAGAATTTCGTTTAAAGTTTAAAAGGAAATAAATCAACACACATGTATTACAGACGACTACACATGAAATGTTGATAACAGATTGTAACAAAATAATATGATAGCCATTATAATATTGTTCAAGCATTTACAATACATGTTTTAGTTTAAAGTTAGTATCGTTCAGTATTTTAGAAATCATATCATACGTTTATAAACCTTACGATATTATTCAACAAAAATTAGATATTTTGTATAAAATCCTTGACTAGTCAAGGGGTAACGTGATGCCATTTATTTTCTTTGGCTCAATGTAACTGAAAATAAAGCCATGTAGTATTTATTCTGTCTCGATATAGAAATCGTTTCCATTAAAGTAAAGCACTATTGGTACCTATAGGTAGTATAAAGGCATTAAATATAAGATAGTGTACTTACCTAATATTAAAGTGAAGACACTTTGTGTTTTGTACAGGAAATAGTGCGTCAAATTTAGTGACCTATAGCTTTCGCCGGAATCCTTAAATCTATTTCAATAATATATTATAGTTGTACACGGTGTACTCATATATACTACATATATACGAGGGCAATATTATAATATGCACACTGTACACATGGGTATGATTTCGAGTGCATATCGATCAGTAGCTTAAATATGTTTACATTTGTGAGTAGAGTCGCAACAGAATAACTCAATCGTGCGGTTTGGTGGAAAATAATATAATAGTTGCTGTAAAATCGTTCAATCCGGTGCAATTTCCCGATTTTATTTTATATCGACGTTAACCGTTTTATAAAAGTATTGAATAATATAAATAATAACTATCATCGTCGTCTTGGACTGGAATTGTCCATTCAATGATTTTTCTGAAAAAAATAATTCATAATAAATTCTATCGAGAAAAGTATATTTATTGAAACAAAATACCTATGATATCCATCTGGAGTACACACTATTAAAAAATAATGCTATTCAAAATTATATTTTCGAACAAAAATAGCAATGCGTAATGATATTGAGTTGAGATATAGTATGATGATATTTTAGATTCAACATAAATTGAGTGTAGACGGTGAGCACTAGACAGACCAAAGTGGACAGATTGATTAAACGTATTGGATACAATATAGTTATTATAGTAGTCTTAAGTTGTAACAGTCTATAAAAAGTTTCCAAAAAATGGGTAAATTCATTTTAACAAAAGCATTTTTTAATATTTATAAGACATAAACAATGAAACCACTCATATAATTGGTTATATGTTTTAATATACATTTTATTGGAATATTGAATTTTAAAAAATAATAACAATATTTAGATGACTCACACGAACGCATAATGAACATATTGTATTAAGTATATATCAAACATTTTGATATTGAACTTTTGTAACCATGTCACCCTCAAAGTTATTGATATAAGAAAATGTTAGAGAATAAGTTTGTTTGATGTTGTCCCGGGTATGCAAGAGGAGCATGGATTTTATATTAGATTTATGAGGGTGTTTCATTTTTGCATGCAAATGCACTTCCTTATTATACAGCCAGAAAACTATTCATTTTTCATGTTATTGTGCTCAAAAATATAACATTGAAAATATGTGTGAAATTATTCATCCAACCTCACAGGTATAGTTCAACAAATAAATAAATTATCGTTCTTAATTTTTTATTATCATCACAATTTAAATAAGTTTCAAATACACCTATGATAATTTTATAAAAAGGTTCAATTAATACACTGGTATCAGTGTATTAATTTAATGAAGTCAGGATACAATTTTTTGAAATCTTTGATCTAACACTTGAATCAAAATAACTGTACCAACTAAAGTTTAATTTTACTTGGGAAACATGTGAAATACGAATTGATAAATTGTATGATCAATTTGTTTTAATTTAACGTAATTTACTAGTTACAACTTGTACTATAATATAGTCATGACATATTTTATATCTTTAAAAATAGAAAATAGAAAATCCAACCACTCTAGTCAGTCAAATAACGACTGTCAAAAATGTATTTAATTGTGTTTTTGATATAAGTACATCTGAAATGATGGGCATCAATTTCACCCGAAATAAAATATTTATAACCATATTGTATAGTAATAGTTCACCCTCCCCCCTTTGAATAAAGTAATAAATTTTGGTCCAACCACATATTAGGACTAATAAAGATTCATAAATTGTCGATATTTCACAGTTCTGTTATAAACACTACCTATTAGTTATTACCATGATAGTACAAAATTAAAACTATTAATTGTAAATAAGCCGAGATGATGAGTTGAACTTTAATTATAATCCAATACCGGATATTATTGTATAATCATATATATGATGATCTCATTGTAGTATACAAATATAAAAATAAAAATGAATCTGTTTTGAAATTAACTTTAGATTATGATAAACAATTCATCAGGGCTTAACTGCAATAATATTGTTCACCGTTATATCGGTCAATTAAATTTTTACTCACATAATAATACGATAAAAATAAGGTTTTACTATTTATATTCAACCACTCCTTTAATGATCATAGACCTGCTATTAGGAAGAAGAAACCAATTACATTTATTTATATTATACATTATAAATTGTACCATGTTGTATTAAAATATTTAATAGTTAAACGAACTTCATTTTATATTGTAAGTATACTTATCAAATATCAAATATTGTTCTATATGTCATCATATTTTTAAATTTAAAAACTATATATAAATATATATTGCTAATATATGTATGGTTACAAGTTTATAACTTATAAGATACAATTAGAGTAAAATCCATTTGACATTATAAAATTTAAATTCATACAAGCATCGCATACATTAACAGTAGGTAACTAGGTTGAATTTAATATACAACGCTATTTAATTAACTACAGATTACTTATGAGTAATATTTAGTTGGTAGGTAACTTGAGTTGGTACTTTTAAATTTAATCTTGTTACTGTTTTTTCTAAAATATTATTTTGTGAATTTCTTTTTAATAATTATATAAATAACACATATGCAAATTAATTTAATTACAGTGGAAGATAGTATTACTATATTATTATATTATTTTTAGTATCATAAATAATATAGAGTGCAATAAAAAATAATTATTTTAAATTATATCAATGAAAATGAAAAAGTATTTGAAGATTTATCAAACTTTAATACCAACTAATTGCAATTCTATTGCTTATTATTTTGTACGTTATTCAATAATAATAATAATAATAATATTGTTTTTCATTTTGATGAACTCAATAGACTGTATTCATTATGTATTGGTTCTTGAGTCTACAGTGATTTTATTGTAAGAGATGTCAATACTCACTAAATTTCTTGAAAAATATATGCATGAGTAAATTGAAAATTGTAGAAGTATATGTATATTATATAAAATACACTTTGATTAGATAATCAAAAAAATTAACTCAAAATTCAATAGAATATATCATCTAAACATAATATTATGATTTAAAAATAGTTGGTGTCAACCTTATATGCATAAATTAAATTACATAATATGTAATTTATTTTTACCTAAACATTATTTATTAAATCATATTGTTTGTATAAAGATTAATTGGCGTTTTTTGAGCTTAATAAACCTTAGATTTAGTTACACAATAAAGTAATAATATACTAAATCGTGATACATAATATATCAAGTGCACATACATTCTATGTCCATTTCATGATAAAAATAAATAGAAAAAAAACATTATTAAAAATTTGGGAAAAAATAATAGGTAGTACTGCAGGTAGTCATGTAATGACATTTTTTTCTAACATTTTCCTTGGATCATATTTTGTTAAAGTATGTCAGATATAATTTATTTTATGACTCTAAATTATAATACGAGTTATTCTAATAGACTTTGAAACCACTGCTTATTCAAAATTCCCTTTCTAAACATTTAAATTAACCCACCCATCCCTTCTGTATTTCGGTCAGTGCACAGGGGCGCTCCTTTTCACCAACTTTTGTAGGCCCACCCTTTTTCTCTTTCACTATATCTCTCTTTCAATTTAGATTTGATTTTAATAAAGTTCCTTCTATAATTAAATTTCATTGTTCACATTGTGCTCTATATTATTATTACTTTATAAAGCTCTCTTAAATAAGAATAAATCTACATTGAAATTTAAAATTTTACATATTAAAAATGTTATTTAACTTTTCGTGTTTTCTAATAATTGACAATAACTAGTAAATAGTTATACATTTATTATTATTTTAATATAGTTTTCAATTTTAAAAATATAATTAACTGTGCAATTAAAACTAAAGTAAGTCTGACCTATACTAAAATGTATTGAAATTAAAAAAAAAGTAATTATAAATTTCAATTATGATATATTGATATTTTAATTAATGTATTATATATATTATTTATATAGTTTGATATTTTTTTTTATAACATTACATTGTCGTCAATGCATAATATTTTCAGATCTCATTTGTTTATTATTATTGACAAAAAAAACCTAATAAAATATTATATTGATGAAATATGATAAACATAACAATATTACTTATACAATATAATATGTACGAACCAATTTATATATTTTATAAAGTTAAATTTATTGTAAGGAGAACCTTTTCTTTCAATTTGTATAATAGATAAAATAAATTCAAAAAGTTTTTAGAATAATAATAATATTATAAGGGATTTATCAAACTATATCGAACTATTTCTTTATGAAAATTGTTTAATACTCAAACTATTACAATTGTGTATAATAAATTTGTTTCAAAATTACATTTTGTGCCCGTGTTAAAAGTTTATAAAAAAGTTATTTTAATAATATATGATAGAAATGTATAATTTTGTTTCCCATTTTATCGAACTAACCTTTTGACTCCAGGATCATAAATTCTGTGTTTTTATCTGCGAGATTTCAGGCAATTAGATAAATAAAACGTGGCGTTTGTCGGGATTTGTCTTTCTCTCACTCTTCCTCTATTCATTTCTCACTTTGTTTTCCTCCGTCTTGACCCCTGCCACCACCACTCATCCATTTACAGTTGGCATTTATGTGTTTCTTCACCGCACCCATGTCTATATGGGTGTGTGTGTATGTCTGCGTGTGCGTAATATGCACATGGGTACAGGACTGCGACTGAAACGGTGACATTGGAATCAAAAACTTTATAATTGAAAAGAGAGGAGGTTTTTGCTTCGTGCGCTCAGAAATGGATTGAATAAAACGTACAAAAGGGTTGTTTTATTGAAGTTTATCATGGAAACGACACTGAGTTACGAGCCCCGTGGTGGGGTGGTGGCCGGCGGAGGTGTGCTATGTAAACGAAATAAATGAATTCATTTGTTATTCAAAGCGTAAGGGGGTGATGGTAGGCTGTCATTTTGGATTGGAGAAGTAGTGGTGAGGTGTCGTGCCTGTGACTGGAATTAATGAACCCGTCTTACGTCGAGAGTACGGGTAAGTACCTATGAACGGCGAGTGTGGCGGCGACGGGACTGCACATCAGGTATACGACTGTATGGATGTACTGTATTATAAGTCCTACTGAAAGTCATACAACAGAACGGACGTTATTATAGGTAAATCAACATTATCATAATATTATTATCATTGTTAGTAATAGATCGAGAGCTGATATTGCATAGTCTTATATTACAGACAGACAAAAATTATGTATATTTGTCTGGACTAGGATATTATTATTGTCACTATCAATATTTTATATCGTCGTGCCGTCCGAATCGAACAAACGGAGACAATTTGTCTGTGATTAATTCTGTACACACAATTTCATATTTTATACACACAGTGGTCTCGACGTGCCACATCGGACAATCAATATTATTAAGTGTCTGGTGTGTGCATTATAATTTATACTACCTATGTTGTATTATTGTAACATACTTACACCCTCGTCGCGAGTTTTGAGAGACTATACGAGTACCTGGTAACTGTGTGTGGTAAGAGTCCTACAGGATAAGCACAAGGCCATAAGAAAGGGACTGTCATTTTATAAAACCGGTTTTTGTTCCGACAGATTCTCAATGCTTGAACGGCTGTTAAGAGTATAGTTTTTTATAGTGGATAAAATACGAGCAGATGTTAAGTAAATACATATTAATATTTTATTAAAAAATAAAGTTTTATACTAGGGATCATAAAAATATTTTTTTTTTTTTACTTTAACACTCGTTAAATTTTAACAAAAAAAAGTTAATTTGATTGTATGAGTACAATCAAGGAAATTATTCCATTTTTTTTCTTGAAACGTTGCAGTAATAAATAATAATAAATTCAATTTTAAAATTACATTATAATTGTGTACTAGGAAGATTAATGGGAATGAAAAATTTGATTTAGTAAATATAGTTTACAAACAAAAACGATTATAATTAAATTACTCGAAGAAGGAAGAACTAATATTAAAATATTGCTGACAAGAAGTTGTATTTTAACAAATAGTTGTATTATAATCAATACTTAACCAAGATGTAAATTATGCAAATACTTTGGAAATTCAAGAACCTATGTCTAAAGTTTATAAATGATAATATGAATTATTATTTTCTAGCAGACACTATTTAGTGCTATAAATTTAGTATTTGCTTTAAAGTACAAACATATTTTAGACAAAGGATATAATGCATTATGTTAGATCCGAAGATTCCAAAATCTCAAGGAATATTGTTAACAATAATTTACAATTATTGTTTTATCTAAAATATACAATTTTAATATTATATGTTACATACTTTTAATTTAATTGTTGTTTTTGGAATACAATTTATGTGATTATGTTTATTCAATTGACTATATTTTTGAACTACCTTTTACATATTTTGGAATACTATTAACCGATAACAATCAATGTCATAATTACAATGCCCTAGAAATGTTATTTAAAACATATTATAGAAATGCCAAATATCACACGAGGACGGTAACAAGAGAACCTACATCAATTTCAGTCCAGTGATATAATAAAACACACCTCATGATTTTTTCAGTGAAAATTACATTAAAACATAATGGGCTATATAGCTCAAACTGAACATTGTTGGATTGATTTATTATGTAGACAACCAAAAACAACTAATTAATGGGACGCCGATGTTAGAACAAAACCGTCTGAGGAAGTGATTATTTCTTGCAAACAAAGGGACCAGGTGAGTCCCGTCAACTCAACGGGTAAAAAGCACATTTCATGAATATATTGTTTTAAATCTCAAATAATAATTATATATATATATATATAATATACATATAATATAATAATATATTCCATGTGTGTAACCACTAACCGCATACAATAGCGTAATTTAAGTGCAACTTATGTACACACGACAGTCGTCTTCATTGTTGAAATAATATATTATTATATTGATAATTATTAATAGTTCTTAAAGAACAATCTCAATTTTTGTATTATTCAAAATGCTGGGTGATCTTTATCAAATCAAAATCGGTTAAATGATCTTTTTCGTTATCAAATACCTTAAGATATTCATTGTTTATTATCTGTCATTATACATTAGATTTCTGTAGGTGCAGCTTTATTATACTTTTAAACTGTAATAATCGTCATCTGGAATGATTTGAAAAACATTTCAAGTGCCATATGGATATTATTGAATTTAAATATTTTATTTGTTTATAAAATCGGTTCATACTGTAAAATAATTTATAAAGTAGTTCCTTCAGCAATTGAAGTTTATAAATTATCAATAATTAAAAGTGTTTTCGCGTTTGAACTATTTAATACGTTCTAAGAAAATATAATTAAATTACATTTATAAATCCATTAAACACTGGTAAAATCAATTTTAGAGATTTACATTTTGACCCAGACTAAATAAATTCATGTTTGAGTTAAAATTGTTTTATATTTACACTTAATTATTTATGGAATAAAAAGGTCAATGTGCATATCGTATAGCAGATTATTAAATTCTATGTGGAAAATATATATTATTATAATATGGTATACACTGTCACAGCATTAAAAATTAAATAACTGCATATGGGCATTTTAGTGTAATACATAAGTATAACTGACATTTAAAATAGTAATAACCTAATGTATGCCCATTGTTCATTATAACGGACTTAATATTGTGTATAAATGACAAACGTACATATTATTCAGAAAACTGAGCACAAGATCCAATTTGAAGTTCTCTGTAACATGCAAATAATTTGAGACTGATTCATATTATACAGCTAAAATTTAAAGCTCGACTAAATTAATCGAGTCAAATCTTATTTTAATTCAATACGAGTTTTGTAGTTGAAACAATGCAGGTTGCTTAAATCAAAATCTAATTCGAAATAAATGTCTCACATCGCATACTGTATAGTGTTTTCGACTGTGATTTACATGGTGACCGAATTACATCAAAGTCTGTACGTCCTAATGAAAATACGTCCCTTGTAAATTGATTACGAAACAAGAAAGTGTACGGTATTTCGTATGCAAAGGGATTCAAATTGGGAAACAAATAAGCCGAATACATTATTTTGATTAAACGAACAAATAAAAAAATTATAACAATTAAAAATATTTAACCAGTGGGAGGGTATGTACCATGTATACATATCATTATATTATTTATATACGTCAATACATTTATAAATATAAATCTTAAACAATAATATTAATAATTATTAAAATAAAGATTTCCCATTGTGAAATTTAAGAATTTATGATAGCCATTAAATATGGTCATAATAATATGCTAATGTATTTGGTCAAAATTATTTTGAAATGTTAAACACGTTATTTATGTATATGAAAATTTAATAAGTCTTAATGAATAAAAAATATTTTTTTTTTACCTCTTCTACGAAATTATTTCTAAATTAAATTTGCTGTTTTTAAAGCTTGTATAATGTATATTACACATAGTGATAACGCAATTACGCCGTAATGTTAAAGCTATTTTGAACGTCAAATAGACTTCGACTTAGCATTATTTAATGATATATTTATCGTTAATATCAGAGCAAGTTTTATTTTGAAATTAGATCGTTATATTATTATTAATTGTTTTAATTAAAACAAAACTGTAATTAGCTTGGGTACGAGAACAATATTCAAACCATATACAAAGGCTGCTGCATTTGTTTTTTAATTAGATTTCCTATTCGTGTATAATCTTAAAGCACATTATTTAAATGGATTATCGGATGATAATAAACTTTGGGTTACTTTTTAATCTCCTATGTTTATATATAATATATACTTTAGGTACCTTAAACTATAAATTATACGGTTTACATTTCTTTTAATCTAAAATAATATTCTAAATTATAGTTTCAACAATATATATCATTTTATGACTGTGTTTTTTATCCTACTTTAATTGGTGTATAAAATCAATACTCACATAAAATATATAAGTTATATAAGTCCACAATATGGCCATAGTTAGAACAATGTTTATTTTCAGACTATTATATCATCTGTTAAAGATAAAATGTATACAAACATTACAGATATAACCATATAGCTAAGTAATAAATCTATTTTACATTTAGTTTTTCTAAATATTTGAGTTTAAAAGTAAAGAAAATGAAAAAATGGTTGCTATATTATAAAGTAGGGAACATTGGAAACGTCATTAATACTAATGCCAAAAATTAAACCACTGCCTACTTAGGTATAATTAATAATAATTACAGTTACGATAATTAAAAACAATAATAGAAGCTTTATTTTTGATACAAATGATTTTAAAGTGCATTTATTAGAATTAAAAAGATAGAAGTTTATTTCTGTAAGCTTTTAGTTCTTTCAAAAGCAAAAAAATAATTGTAATCTTTACGGGTTTTAATCAAATTAAAGCTATATAAATGTTAAGAAATGAGACAGTTTTATTTAATTGTACGTTTATTTTTTAGTTCCTTCAGAAAAAAATGATGCAACTATTGAAAATTTTATTAACTCAATTTAAATATAATTAATTTATAGTTCGAAATATTTTCTCTAAAATGTTCAACTAAAAATTTAATATGCTCTCAGAGAGAATAGTCATTAACAAAGTAGGTTAACGAAAAATTTAACTTTCATTAAATATTTAAATATAAAAATGTATAATCCACAGAATAAAGATGAGTGTTTTTTAAAATAAAAATATAATTAATTAAACACAAAGTTTCATGTTTCATAATAAACAATTTAATTGAAAACTATCGATTACAATAAATTGATGTGTCGCCTGAAGTCGTTTTGCGATAGAATAAATTTGCTTACTGTAATTAATATTTTGGAATAGGAAAACGCAAGTGTAATAATATAATTGAAATGTTAACATCTTGATTGAATTTAATTAAACTAAAGTTTAAACAATAGTGTATTATTTAGATATATGTAATGGATATCTGCAATAAAATTTATATAAAAACAGATGTTATAAAATAAAAACATCCTCATTCAATTAGTTGCACAATAATAATAACAAATTTTCATTTTAATACCCGATCTCTAGCCAATACATGTGATCAAAAAAAAAAAAAACATAGACATAGTATATGGAGATTGGAGGGTATATCAAATAGAGGGCATATCAAGTATGCTCTCCCAAGTTTAATCCTTTAATATTAAATTTATTCTTATTATTGACGAGATTGTTAAGTACCTAGGTATAATTAAAGATTATATTTTCAAACATATATATATATATATTATATGCCATTTATTTAGTATACTTAGGTGACGAGAAATAATTTTTATCAAAAAAAAAGAACCAATTTATACCATATATTTTTAAGTGCATGAATATTTTTCAAAATATTTAAGCATTTATATCAAAATTTGAATGATTAGTTTCTGAGCTATTTTTTTCATATACTTATAGGTTAATATTTCTTAATAATTGTTTTGCATACAATGTGAAACGATTTAATATTTAGCTTATTATTGATTATAATCAGACAGATTTACAAAATAATTAAATGTTAATAAATTAATATTAACTACTGTAATATTGTCAAATTATCATGGTCCACATACCTAGTACTAAACCTTGAATAAAAAATCATTATTGTTAATACAATGTCGATTTTTGTATGGACAAAAACTAATGGTGTAAACATTTATATACTAATATAAATAAAAAGTTTTTCTTATAAGTATATAGTAATAATGGTAAGTCGGTGCGTGTGGATTTATTATACTAAAACTGAAAATCTCCTAGTGTTGCAGAATCACATTACCATCTCACGAAAAGATTCAGCTCAATACTTGGGTATGCACCTTAATTACTGAGTGAATTTAAAACACCATGTTCTCCAGAAAAGTTTGGCAATCAAGGAAAAAATTTGCAAGATATACTGACTAGTTGGCAAATAATCCAAATAATCAAAAAGTTTGCCAACAAACACACAAGACATTAGGCTGCTCCAACACTTAACGCCATACAACTTAGTTTGAATGACTTTGACCAAGGAAAAAAGAGGCTACCTCAACTGTAAAATTACCCTAAATAATATTTTCTATGTTCATTTATGCATATATATTTTTGTGTGTATAATATAATTTATGACTATTGTATTACATCATATTATTGTTTATTCATTATAATTTGTACATCAATTATGTACCTATTGCATTTATAATGAACTCTAGTCGTTTAAACAAAGATGCCTTAGGACAGTTAAACAAAAAAATTAGGTAATAAAATAAAATAATAAGTATAGGTAGGTACTTCAAAATTCTAAAAATCAGAATGTTATTAACTTTATAATTAGTTTTGAAATGGAAAAAAAAGAGGTGAATAATAAGGCTGAAGAATGATTCTGTTCAATCGTCTGTTTTTTTTTCATTAAATAATAATATTGTAGTTTATAGAACTAATGAATTACTGGTGAATAAGGAAACATTTTATTTGAACTTTCAATGTACAGAAATATAAAAATAAAAATTATAAATTTGATAATATATATGACATTCAAAGAGTATTAGAGTTGAAAAATAAATAACAATAATATATTTACGACTGACTTGACTCATATATAAAATCAAACTACGTCTGTATAATGTTTAATTCAGATTAACTTAAAATTTAAGTCCATCAAAAGTTTATTCATTAACACGAAAAACTTGGTTCCTTGTGAAAACGTAGTTACTCTTATTCCGAAACAGTCGT
>PVMI01023204.1:0-13655 GCA_008528875.1 Aulacorthum solani
GTTATTTGAAAATGTTTGTGATTTAATTTAATATTCGTATAAATTAAAACTTTGGTTGCTTATAAATGCTTTTTCAAGATTTTTTACTTACGGACAAACATTTAATTGTACATAAATCGAGAAAAAAAAATTAATATACATATTATATTAATTGAATAAATTAATCAAAATATTTCGACTTGATTGTGATTTAACCTAACTTAACCTAACCAATGTGTAAATTCTCATATGGAATGTTTGATGAAAATAATAAATCCTTAGGGTTATTTGTTTTTGCCTAAATTAACTTATCAAAAACTAGTTTTGCTTGAAAATTAGTGTACTTCAATAATCATTGTTTTGTCTTTCTCGATTATTAGAAAAGTTGTGAACATTTTACATTTTCCCCTCCAAAAAGTACCTACAAATAAAATCCAATTTTCTATGAGAAACCACACTCGAAGTTAAAAATCTAAATGTTTTTTTCTATAAGACTTGTAAATAAAAACAAAAACACGATTCATTGTATAATCAATCGATCCGCTCAGAATCTTACAACTAACTATATTTTTAATATCGATATATTTTGTATTTCCGTAGTTTTATATTTTATTGAAAACAAAAACAACCTAACATAATTATTGGTTCCTATCAAAATAAATAGTTCTAGTGCCATTGTAAGTTGCAATATTTGAATATAATCTGATTAATTTAAATTAATAATTTTTAAAAGCATAATACTATGTAGGTGATTTTTAAATAAATAAAGGAAATATATTAATTTTTTTTTGTTTTAGCCTTTGCGGTATTTAAGCAAATAGTGATATTGGATATCGGTATTGAAATGTAAAGGTAATTTGCCAAAATCTTTTGTGCTTATACCTATATGGCTATGTACATATATACATATATAAAATGTATATGTACGTCCAGCGAATAGTTCTTAGCCGTTAAGTTCAAAGGAAACTTTGACCAAACACAATGTATGTAATACATATATATATATACATATAGTTATATTGTTTCCATAATAAATACCATCAATTTGATGTCAACGAACTTTACTGCGGTTACCGATTAACCGTTCTATTTCATCAGTTTTGGTAGCTACTACTATTATACGCACCACGTCAATAAAACAAAAGTTTACGATAATCACACACACACACACGCACACGCACACATACACTAACTCACATAAATGTTTTTTTTTTCGTCGACATTGAAAATATTGCACGACGAGTAACTTAAGTGGTGGAGATTCCGCCGCCAATGAAATCGATCGTTATATAAGGCACTGACGGTATATATTACAATGTTTAAATCGAATAATGTCACTGGCATCCTCGCACTATATTAATGTTATACAGTATGATTCACCGAGCACGCTCGTTTTATCGTTCAATAACGAATTTATTCAAATTCTGATTTTTGGAGTTATTCACTGTTAATAGAGGTACTATACCCATACTTAGCTGCTATACCAAATAAGTAATACCGACCTGCTTTCAATAATAATAGCGTCCTGTGGCGCTGCACATTATTTTTATCGCTCGAGAACCACCTTAAAGTATAAAGTAGAATATATATTTTTATATATTTTTTTGACAATTCAGCCATTATTTACCACTATATTTATTCCTATATTGATGTGTATAGGTACTAAATCATTCCACTATAAAAATTCAGACGATTTGGTTATACATTTTATGCACC
The DNA here is from genome assembly GCA_008528875.1 of Aulacorthum solani. Classification (NCBI taxonomy): domain Eukaryota; kingdom Metazoa; phylum Arthropoda; class Insecta; order Hemiptera; family Aphididae; genus Aulacorthum; species Aulacorthum solani. Next base: position 1,696 of record PVMI01023204.1, read on the forward strand.
TCGACATACTAAAAATACTCAAGAATTTCGAAAATTTGAATTCAAGTAAAACATTTATAATTAAAGGTCGATATGGGGGGCCTTGGTGAATCACTCTATCATATACTATAGATATATATTATATGTGTGTGTGAGAGAGATAGAGAGTGTAAAAATTACATATTATAACTAAAGCCTAAAGGCATTGCGGTGTCTCAACACCCCCTCGCTGTGCTTCGGCTGAATAATTTTTTCCCCGCGTAGGAGCCGGGGGAGGTTTTTTTTAACGTAGGTATTTTACTTCTTTTTGGACAGCGGTCTTAAGCATTTTTTAACGCTGTCTCGAAAGTAATTGGTTGGTTTAGGATGAAATCGATTTAGGTATATATGGGCTGAAAACCGACCCAGGGGCATACAAGCTGCGACGCGGAACACCCGGTGCGTGAGATGCCGTCGAGACTTTTTGTCGTCTGATATAAAAATACGCTCAGAGTAAAAAAAGAAGAAGAAAAAAAACTCTGGAAATGTTCGGGACAGTTTTCGCGAAATGCGTTTGATTTGTTCGCTGCCAGTACGGAAAATGCTCGTGCTTCCTCGATTTTAACGAAATGGGATCCTACAGAATTTTCTGCGCGACGAGAGATAAATACGACATCACGTACTGCAATACTATAACTTCGCCGCCGCATTGTCCACTACACATATAACACAGGTCAAGTCTCTATATTTTTATTGTAATATTATAAACGACGCATACCTACCTATATTTTTTTATTCATTTAAAACTATTGTTATTCCAATAAACTATTTAAATATTAAAAAATAATAATATATTCTTGTACTTATTGTTTTTTTTTCCATTGAGGTGTTCTGACAGTAATAATTTAACATAAAAATATAATACGGACGTCGATGAAAAGACCGCCACGGGTGTGTCGCGAGGTTCGATAAAATCAATTTACAGAAAGATAAAAATTATTAATAAAACTTAATATAAAGAAGTTCTTTTGTAAATGAAATGCCCAACATATCTCTAATGTTGACATTCTTTTAAAATAAAAAATTGTCAAGTTTTCCATGGGCTATGTTCTTTTACTTTATTAGATTACTATAGGTATAAGTCATAAACACTGTAGTAGTGGCAGGTATATATTTCATGGGTTATAAAATCTCCCCAAGAGGTAAATTTCAATAGACTTTTATACTCAAAGCACGCTATCATAAAAAAATAAAATCAATATAGGTAGACACGTTTATTTTGATAGATGCATGACAGATTTATTCGAAACATTTTATGGACAACGCTACAGTATAACCCAAAGAAAATACACTTAAGTAAAATCAGTCAATTTATACATTGTTGTTATAATTATTATTATTGTTGTTCAACATTAACCATCAAAAACATCGGTTCGACTCTTAATTTAAAAAAAAAAATAAAGAGATTAATAAAGTAAAAATCTGAATCGGGTAGATCTGATAAGTAGATTACAAATTTTAGTTTGAGAAACATAAAAGTTTGTCAGGTAAATATATTATTGCAATACAATATAATTATCTTTGAAATTAAATTAAATTCATATATTTCAATGATCTAAATGATTATTTTTAGAAAAACGTTCATCGTAAGTCAAGTAAAATATATTTTTAACTCGATGCACAAAAATACCACATTAGCTATGTTTGAATAATTGTAACCATAAAGGTGTATGTATATAATATTAAATATGATTTTGTAACATTTATTTTTGTCTTCAACATTTCATTACATAAAACAGTACACTAGTAGATGGTATGCAAGATTCCGGTTGGTTTATTTAATAAAATTAAAATTTAACAATATAATAATACGTGATAGTATTGATCAGCGAAGTTTATTTTGTACTAATTATTTTACAGTATACCTAATTATTGTTAGTATTTTTTATTTGTTATCAGCAATCAATCATCAGAGTTCATAAGTAAATACATTTTGTTTTAAACTTTATTTATGAGAAGAAATGAATTCATAAATATTATTATTGCTATACGCCTACAGGTATACTATTTGCCAGTAATGAGATTGGAATAAATAATTTTTATTGTTTGTGTGCATTGCAATTCAATCAACATTTTCCACGTTGTTTCGCCTATTGTTTCGTTTTTCTCAGCGACAATACCATTATATTATGGAGTATTGGGAATAAATAAAATTCTGATTGTATCCAATAACGACTTCGAATTTTTATTTACATACGCAAGAGTACTATAGTTATTAATATTATTGTTGTATAAAAAATATCTAGACGTATTAAAATAATGGCATGCTCATTTAATCAAATAACAAGTAATTGGTGATTATTTTCGTAATATTATCCATTTGTGTTAGGTAATTATTGAGTGATTCAAATTGTTTTTATATTGTTCACTAAAAAAATTACATTCTAGGGAAATTGAGATAAACAAAATAATTATACACAAGTGTATTTTAATAAGACAAATTATTAAAAACAACGCAATGATCAATGTATGAGAAATGTATGCACTATAATAATAAAGTAAGTCAAAAAGATGCGAAAATAAACAGAACTAATAACTGATGTATTATACAACATCATATGGCCAAAAAACTTTATACTCGGTGAATGATCCAATACTTTTGAAATGATTACAAGATAATGTAATGAAAAAAGCTTCGAATAACTCTGACATCGGAAATGTAAATAAATCAATCGTGGTCCATGCATGGTCTGCTACAGATAAATTGCATCACTACATCTCTATCTTATAACTGACGTTTAGAGAATCTGGCAAGTGGTTTAAATGTCATTCCGATAAGTGCAATTACCAGTCACTCGTCATTGAAGCCAAACATTTTCAATTTTTTTGTTTACATACACAATAGTATAATAATTGTTAATATTATTGTATGGATAACATACCAAAATATAATAATAATAATAACCTCATCGAATCAATTGACAAGTATTCGGTGTTATAATCTTAAATGCAATGTGTTCATTGTTAAGTGAATCGTTTTGTTCTCATATTATTCCCCCAATATACACTCTACGGAGATTGAAATAAATACGACAGATATTCAGACATGTATTTTGATAATGGAAACTATTAAAAACAATGTACATAGGTACAGTGATCAACATTTGAAAAAAAAGAAACGAGATTAAACAGAACTAAAAATTATTGTATTATACAACAAATAACCAGAAAACCCTTTCGATCATTGAATTATCTAATACTTTCGAGATGATTATAAGATAATAATTTAATGAAAAAACCTTACTCTGACACCGAACATGCAAATAAATCAATAGTGTGGCCATACGTTTCCTGGTGCAGATAAATTTCATTACTCGTCACTACATCTCTATCTTCTTACATATACGCTTCGAGATTCTGGTGAGGGGTTTATATGTCCTGCTGATAAGTGCAATTATCAGTCACACGTCTCACCTTCCCACGCGTTTTAAATGCTACACAATAATGCAATTTATTACGTACAGAAACTTGCTTTGGAAACTTTTGAACTTTTCAATAGACGTGTTTTTTTTCTTGTGAGAATATTATATAACTTCAACCTACATCGGATAACTACTGATCTATGCTCATAGATTGATCAGAACAGCAGATGGAGCATATTATTACATAACTTTAAAGCTCTTCTGAACACGAGTGTCAATTCAAATAATATAATATGCAATAAGTTCTTTTGAAGAGCTGTTAATTCCTTGCCATTTTAGGTATGCTAGTTTATTATTGTTATTATTATTATTATTATTATTATGTAAAATGAAACACGTCGTAATAATAATGAAATGTTAAGTTTGTGAATAGAATAACTTCTAAATGACAAGCTTGATATTCTTACTATGAATTGTAATACACTTAACAATATAATTGAAATAGATAATGAATTCAGACATTTCAAGATAATCTACAAGTCCATAAACTTTATTTTTTAAACTTAAAATTAAGATTAAAATTTATTATAACCTATAACTCAACAACCGTCAACTGCCAGTGAACGAACATATCGTAAAAAAAAATATAATGTAGTCATGTTTATTTTATTTTTGTTGATGGTAAATGTATCTTAACTCGTTCGTAATTATTAGAGTACCTACTGCTGTCAGTTAGTGTGGACAAGTTGAAATGTGTGATGGCCGATGGGTAGTGGAATGATATTGCCCACTCTTAGCACTCTGTGTAGGTATATTACAACTTGATTATTTTAATAATATTTTTTATTTTACCTATCTCCTGGAAACCGAATAAGTTTGAATAAATAAATATTAATTTATAAACAGATTACATTAAAGACATTTTTAATAAATTAGGCTGATATTTTTCCTCTGTTTATTTTGTACGATTCAATCTTTAAATTCAATTACCGTAGTCATATTTCAGATGCTGTTTATGTTTCTTAATTAGGATTTTATGCTTGAAGAGATTTTTGATACCTTAAATCGATTGGGAACAAGTACGACCCTGGGACCGGACTTAATTCTAAGAAACCGTTCTTTAAAAGTGGCGTTATAGTCTATAGATTAAAATTCACTACCTTTTTCCACTACTCTTACAACTGAAATATTCCCTGATCGTTGAAAGTTAAGTTATATTATTATTAAGTCTTTACATAAAAGCTCCTTTTACCTAATTACCGCCTTATATCTTAAATGAAAAGCTCCGTTGTTAATTACCGTCCTATATCTAAATTGATAGGAAAATGAATTACATCTTAGCTATCATTAAGATTTAATTGAATTCTCCATTCAAATAATCATGGTTTCTTTGCCTAAAGATCTACCTCGACTAACGTATTTTGTAAAAACCTTGCGGTACTTACATAATTTTATCAAAAAACTGTAAGGTTGATTTTATCCGAAACATATACTTAGAATTTGAAACAATTGATTTTCGATTTTTAATTGAATAAATTAAGAATATTAGACATTTCTGATCCAACTTTGTTGCTGTTTAATTAATATCTAACATATAGAACTCAATAAGACCAGTGAAAATAAAGAGTGTGCCATTTAAAGTCAGGCAGGAGTAATACAGATGAACTGTCATATTTCTTCACTTTTATATTTTACATTTTTTTAACGTTGATTTATCTTAACTACTTTAAGTAGATATTTTTCATTAACTTTTCTCTTTTTAATTAGTAATTACCTTTTCACATATTTGACTAAGATTATAATTTATTCAACATTTCGAGATACTAAAAATGTGTTAACACAGAAAATAATTAGTCTCATAATACATGAGTTTTCTTTGTTGTAGACCCACATAATATCATCATTATGTCGAATTCGATTATAATAAACTAAATAATTTTTTTCCATAAACCAGAATAATTGAATTTGTCAATCGTATTGATAAATAATCATAACTAATATCTATAATATTCTATACATTTTTATGATCAACTTTATTTTCTTATGATTTTAAAATAGAGTGGCTACCTATATATTTTATTTTTTCGATCCTGATATAATAACAATGCAATAAGAATGTTTTATAATAGACTCGGATTAGGTACCCAAATATTTAAAATTTGTAGAATAACCATGTTAATATTGATGTATTTATCATAAATAATCAATTTGAGTAAAAGTTGTGGATTTTTTATCAAAATAATATAAATTTTTTCTCGTAATAAATTGAATTCTAAATATATTTATTTTTAATCTTCAAGTAGAATTCATTGTTGATTTAAAACTACATTCAATAACTGAGAATGTTTTAGTTATTAATTGGAAATCACCAAGTACATTGATTTTAGTTTTGAATCATTTAAAAGTCCACCTATCATATTGGATACCTATCTAAATTGTCTGGGTCACAGTTTGTTGAGCGGGACTAAGTGTAATATATCATTAAATATTACTATGTGACAAAAACTATTGATACTATTTCTATTCGAATTATAATTATTTTTATGAAATTCATATAATATTAAAAATATAAATTTGAATCCAAGGAAATAGTATAAAATATTATATTAATATTAATAATAATAAGTAAGTATTATACTACAATAGTACTAAGTTATCTAAAATACATCAGAATTATGGCGTTATTGCTAGCTTTACGACAAAATAGTTTTTTTTTAATCAAATAAAATAGTAAAATACATTTTAATTATGTTTAACTTTTAAAGATAATTCGTTAATTAACTGTCATAATACGTTTAATCAATTTTTTCAATAACAGAATATAAAATATACATTATATATTCTAAATATACAATTTTCCTGAATTGCTGCAACATTATAGATACACTGTGTCCCTAGGATCGTATATTTTACATTGTTTGCAAACTGCTTGTAACTCATTACTATATAGTCATTAGCGTTATTACTTATTACACAATGTATATACCAATAGGCTATTGAGAACATTGCAGCTTGATTATTCTATTGACCGAATTCTCCAATTGAATACCTATCCACTCTATATTGAATTTCGAGTGTGTAAACTTATTGTAATTTGTCTTATAAATGCAATTTGTAACTATTATTATTAGTTTAGTTGAACAAGAAACTAAATACTAAATTGACTAATTATTAAAGTCGATTACCTATATTATTTAGAAAAAAACATTTATAAATAATTATAAACTATAAATTTTAATCTACGCGTAATATAAAATTTGTCAGTCAAAATGTAGCTCGTGTTTAATATTATAACATAACTGTAAAATAAAAGTCATAGGTATTTGAAAATTATAATTCTCAATCAAAACAATAATGCTCACAAATTTTGTTTTGAATAATAGTGTACAAGCAATGCTTTTAACTGTGTCACTAAAATGATAAAACCTTGATATATTATAGGTTATATATATAGACATCAAATGAGTTAAAAAAAAAAACACTTAACATCTAGACTTAGTTTGGTGTTGCTGCTCACTCCGTTATTAAATTGTAATAATATATTTTGGTTACATAATATAGTTTGTACAATAACATATTGCCTAAGTTCTTTGGTTGATGTCTTGCGGACCAGAGGGTGTGGCGGCTAGACCCACAATACTAAATCTTATTATTATTATGTAGTGCGTTATACGGCTTTTTCCCCAGCCCGTCCATAAGGCATAAAACATACCTTTATAAATTATGGTCATCAACATTTTTAACAGTGTAAGACGATCGTTGTTCTTTTATCAACACTATATAATAATAATATATTCTATAAGCGTACAATCGATTTCCTTGGCGACGGGTTTGATGTGGGGGCGAGGGTGGTGGTTATGGGATGCTTTTGTATTAAATTAATTCGTGTAATAAATTGAAATGATCTGCTAAACGGTGACGTTGATAGCAGAGGCGGCGGTACCGCGACAATTGATCGCGTGACAACTGTCCGGGCGCACTGCGAGAATAATTGATGGCTAACTGCTATTAAACTGAGTGTAAACCGTTTAGACTCGGTGTCAGGGCCTGATACTTATACGTCTTGTACAGGTGTACTCAGCAGTACAACGTTTCAAGGTTTTTATAACAATATGTATATATATATATAAGCATTTAGAATATTATATATTTACAAGCTGAATTGCCCGGCTTCGCCTGTATGTAGTCTCGGCTCTCTCTAAATGAAATTCTTAAATCAACACACATTGTTGTGTTTTCACAAAAACAATTATTGAAAAAATATTAAATGGTGACTTCGCGAAATTCGTCTGTTCTTTTGATACATATATGATTATAAAAATACAATCCCCCTCTCCCTCCTCTCGGACAAAAATAAATTAAAATCGGTCGGTGACGAAAGGTATTATGAACATTTCTGTCAAAAAAAAATTGAAAAATGTTAAATAATGTCTTCAAAAGATTGGGACATAAAAATGGCCTCTTCCTTTATATGTAAGGATAAGGTACTCGCAATGCAGTCGTGAAAGCACTCATTTACATTAGTTATTGGGGGAGGGGGTCATTAAAATATGATTTTATGTACCTCGTATGTTTTACAAAAACATTTTCACCTTTTTATATAGTAAAACAATCTAAGGGATGAACAGCCCCTTCCTATACGTATGCATCAACTATAAATTTATAATTGAATTGTGACACACTGAACATATGTAAGTTCTGACTAAACCTATTGGTGAGTTGGTGGCAGTGAGAAAGGGTTTGGGTGTTTAAGACCCCACCCTCATTGACATTTCTCCCCTAATGAATGTATTATTAACATACGAAAACTGTAAAAAACTTTGTTTAATTAATTTATACCTACTTACATAAATGTTATAAATATAAGGTTACAATATTTTATACGTGTCGTAACTAATTGTGCATACTTTGTGCGGACACAACTGAACTCGAAATAAAATATGATTTGAGTAAATTTAAGTATTGAGTTTTCACTACTACCAGTCCAGAGGGCATAAGTATGAACAAATAAATGTTACTTTAATTTCATTCTAATATATATATTTTTTTTTTATTTAAGTAAGAAATTGTTGTTACATCGTCATTAATATATATACTTGTATATTTAAAAAAAAAAATAGCACTTAAGACTACAAACTGACTATTTAATAGGTAGTATAATGTGTTTTTTTTTATTTTTTAAGTACACAAAATAAATAAAACAATGATAAGCAAAAATATAGTGTTATATTTTTTATCATATACATGATGCCTATGGGCCATGTCATTCAACTCGGACAAACCCTTTTAAGAGATGCCATGCAACTCGAATGGAACTTTAACAGAATTGTTGGGAACAACAATTGCGATTCATATTTTGACACTTAAAAACAAGGTACTTTTATTCGAGTATTATAGAGGTATTCTTTTATAGTATATATACATATATAGGTATATTTTTTTTAATGGACCATTTAAAAAAAGTTACGTTCACACAGATAATATTTTTTTTTTTATTTAGTAAGTCGTTTGAGTTTTTCCTTAAAAATTTTCTCTGAGTCATTTGTTCATCAATTTTTATACTTTATTTGAATAACAATAGTACATATAATAACATATATTATTAATTAAAACATAAGTCTCCAAATAGGTAGATACTTATTTTGTTCTAATACCTACTTCAAAAATCTGGCGGATACATAGAACCCCGACTTTTATTCACTACGTCGCATGCATTTTCAGGGAAGTAAATATAGTTAGTTCAGTTGAAGATCGACTCGAAGTAGTAGTAGTAGTAAGTAGTAGTAGTAGTCGATTTCAATTATTCTCGAAACAATCGACCAAGAACCAACATAGTCACGTACTCACGTCTTCTTGCCATGTCAATATAATTAAAGCATACGTAATAGATACCTGAGACCATACAATGTGTATGGCCAAACAAGATAATATAATAATTCGTTGATGATGAATTTCCAGTTACCCACACATTATAATTATAGACTTGCAGATTCACTTGTTACATGTTATATAACTAATTTATTTGCGAACAATGATTATGAATATTGTCTTTGAGATTTAAAAAATGTAATAAAATTGCTACACCAAAACGAAATCGTCTACATCGATCGTATTTTTATAATTATGGTTATTATTTTATCCACACTGTTGTGCAAAATATAAAACGGTTTATCGTTTAAAAACCGACAAGTATGAAATGGTTTAATCGCCGCCGCCGCCGCCCACTTCGATTTAATATTATACATCTTCACTGGTGTTAGTTCGCGGTTGCAATCGCGGTCGCCACTCACACACACACACACACACACACACACACATACACACTCACACATCAGACAACGACATGATAATAATGTTGTTCTAATAGGTATCAGTACCGAATTATTGTTGAATTATTTAAATGTTTTTGTGATTGTTATATTTCGTATATCCATTGTGGCACTGTTACAATAGCCGAACCGCACGATTGCTTTTTACATATTCGACTTTTTTTGAAGCGTTCCACTGTCGTTTTTTAAAATTATTCAATGTTTTGTGGTTGTTAAATGCCACGACGTCAACATTTTTATCATCGCATTATATTATACGTACTTATTTAAAAATCTTTACTTATTTTAAAGTATTTATCGCAATTTTTTTGACCAACCGTACATCATATATATTAATTCCTGTCTACGGTACTAGCACCTACACAGTTGAGCAGCAGACTCTCTTTGAAGCGTCCCACTGACGTCTTCAATAATATTATCATCGCAAATTTGCATATTTTAAGTAGGTGTGCTCAAACCACTACTAGTTTACTTACTTGAGTGCGAAAATCATCTTATCATAATAAAGTATAGATTTTTTTTTAAAATTATAAATTTGCAATTATGCGCTAATTACCAAATCATATTAATATTTCTTTTATACGTCCTCGTTAATGTTTTTTTTTTTATCAAATACCTATATTATGAAATTCTGATTTTTTTTATTATACGATAAATTATAAATTATATTATCGGCTCTTATATGACCAACATTGTGAAATTGTACCAGGGGAGTAGACAATTGGAGTTTATAGGGTCTTCACCCCACTCCTTATAACATCTTATAAAATGGAAAGTATATTAGAAATATATTTACAAACATTTAAAAGTATTAAAATATTTAAAAGTATTTATTATAACAATATAATATAATTATTATCATAATTTCCTCTTTCATATTTAATTCCTGTCCACGGTACTAGCATCTACATAGTCGATCAATAGACTCTTTTCGAAGCGTTCCTCTGCTGTTTTTTTTTTTAACGATATAATGGTTTGTAGCTGTTTAACATCTACGACATCTTCAATAAAAATGTTATCATAGCATGTTTGCATACTGTACGTACCTACGTGTGCTCAAACCAATAGTGGTTTTTTTGAACATCGTGATTGCACAAATCGCCATATTATCATTATTAGCTAGGTATTATTATATTTAAATTACGCGCTAATCACCAAATCATATTAATATTTCTCTTATACGTCCACGCTAATGGCCAAGGGGTTTTTTTTATCATAATACCCATATTATGTAATCCTGGTTTTATTTTTTTGTATGATAAACTATTATTATATTATCGGACCTTACATGGCCGTTATTGTGAAACTGTATTAAGCACCTATTACAGGTAGCGGCTGGCCAGTGTTCTCACATACATATCACGAGTAACTGCTGCACCGTTATAATTATAATAAATTATTGTTATTATTTAATTAGTATATTTTCTAGTTGGGCCGGGCAGGGCAGGGCCATTTATAATATTATTTTGTGTTGGCCCGAAATGGCTATTTATTATTATATTGTTAACCATTATAAGTCACTAGCTCTAATGACCATTACTATTATAACACATTGTTCAACCTAAAGGGATATTTATTATTATCGTTCTACTTGTCACGTACCTCTAATAGCTACTATGAATTTATTATATTTTTATATTTGTCTTACGCATTTGAATTGTGTTGCTGTAGATTATATTATTTAGTGTTATTTACCATATTTGTTACTACCTAGAAAATAGTAATAAACATTTAGTTACTATTTATGGGCTGTATCCATTTATTAACATTGGTTATAATAGTTACACATACTCACAAGGAACACGCCCATCTCATCTCTTGCACTATTTATTTTTGCTCTGCGATAATGGTCACTTCCATTGGGTTTGATACGAATAGTAAGAGTTGAGATGAGCTTGCCCATAGAGTAATTTTTAAGAAGAACGACGAAATAAAACTAGATTCTAAAACCTATTAATCTGTTCCAACATACGATACATATGATTTGTTCACTGATTAAGTGATAAGCATCAAACAAGAGTCTATGCCTCTATGGTATCATGTATGCCAAGTATGGTATTAAATACAAAATAAGTGTATCATGGATTCAACATTTTTTGCATACTTAATTATTTTTTAGGAGGTAATTTACATTTTACACATTGTCCATACCCAAACAGTAGGCAATTTTCTACAAATATTAATTCGATATTTCGAACGGTTTAGAGGACTTAAAGTATCAAGGATTCTCAATGAGATGTCCGTTTTTTTT
>PVMI01023209.1:6794-17401 GCA_008528875.1 Aulacorthum solani
ATAAGAACGCGTAGTATATTGTTTGAATTTTAGTTTTACGAATAATTTTAAAGTTGTTTTCGCTCACGACAAGTTTATTAACAAGGATATTTTTCAATTAAGAGCTTCTGTACCGCGAAAACGCAATTAACCCACGTTATAACTTTAATATAATTTATGTGGGAGCCTAACACCAGCCACTGAACTGATAAATTTATGCACACAAGTATTTGGAAACCTCAATTAGACCTAGCCGACATGTTATTTTTTCTGCCGTGTTACAAGAAATTAACTCGATTAGTGTAATTACTCGAGTAATAAATGTATATAATGATAAAAAAAAATAAACGTTTACAATGTTTCACTTGGATTAAACTAAGCCAAAAAAAAATAGTTATGACTGTACGTTTGAAAACTTTTCAAATTAAAAATATGTTCTTCTACTCGAATATTGTTTGTGTTTATGACGTTTACACTCGGTATACAGTAGAAAAAAAAATATTGTTGCGGGATAATCAATAAAATGTGTATATTATTATGCTGCGATACGGCCAACTGCCAAGTATAATATTATAATATTCCTCTATAGTGATTGCATAAGTTTATGTTTATTTAAGACGAAATATATTCTAATAAAATCGGACAATATAATCCGCTGCAGCGGCAAAGCCTTTCTGTGCCTATAGGCTATAGGTACCTACATATAGTTCGAAACTCTGCAGAGGATTCCTCCCGATTATACGTTTGGGGATGGCGAGTTTTCAAAACATAATTTCCAGGGCAGTTTGAACATCATTCCCTGGGGGTGTTCGAAGTGTATTTAAATTATTCAAAACAATATGCGCAGCACACTTTAGCATACAACAAATGGACAGCCGAGTTACACGGGTTCCTGTACGAACATAATATTATATTTACATCCTAACTGTAGCTACACGCGAGTATATTACCCACCCGCATATTCGGATGGCCGGTGTGACGGAATGTCCACCGTGGGAACTGTTTTGACGGGTTGGATCCATATACAATGTACCCATTACTACTGGTATTTCGAAAATTATTTCAATTTATTCCAACCGAAATTTTAAAACATTTACAATTGTTTACGTTGAACAGATTGAGTGGTTTATTCGCACAGTTTGAAACCGGTCGAACGTCACTTTTTTCCTGGCTAGAAAAACATTATGTTTTTTGTATAATGTTTATTTGGAACGTGGCTTTAATTACCTTTTGTTTTCATATCATTCGACGCATAATATTTATTTTATAAAGTATATTATGTAATATATCAACTGTATTCTGATATACTAAACATTTATAAAAATTAGGTTCAATAAAACTTATAGTATTATACTTAATGAATTATTAAATACTGCTCATCAAACCAATGTGTATACGTGTACATGTAAATTATTATATAAATGAATAACTGCCACAAAACAGTTTATAATGAATAAGTCGACTTTAAATTTAAAATTCTAGTGTAATTTATCACATCGATCATTACTCATATTACTCATTAGTTATTATCATTCAAAGTGATGACTACGGTTGTTGGTCAATAATTACAAAATAGCTTTGAGTTAAATCGTGTGTATATAATATAAAATATGTGTAACAGACACCAATAAAGATTTACAGTAATAATATGTTATGCTCGGACGTTTAACACTGACTGAAGGCCATTTCCTGTGAGTGACTTGAGCCGAAATACATTTATAAATTATGAATAATGATCATGTGTACATCGGCCGTATGTATATATGTAGCCAACCATTATTTTGTAATAATTTTTTTAAAAAAACACCCTCATATATATGTATATTGTATATAGCTCAAAAGTCATAACATTTCAAAAGAACTTACAGATAACTGAACGTACACTAAAATATTAAGTACTTAAATCTACGAGTATAATATAAGTGTCATTTACGTGAGAACAAAAATAACTTTAAAGTTATTTTTGCTTGGTTTGATTTTCTGAAGGTAGTGTTGAGAAGTTATGTTTTAATCACCTAATTTTTTTTAAAAATATAATGTGTGTTGTATGATATGTACAATATTCATTAGGAATATTATTGCCCAATAATTGTATATAATTAGATGAGTTTGATTGTTTATTTTTTTTAATATGATGAAATACTTTTGGCAACGATCTACGATCTACGCGTCGTAAACTATTCACATCTAATACATTAATCACGGCAGGAAAACATTTTTTGTATGATTATTATTCAACGGTTTTACTGATTTTACCAAGGCACAAAACGTTAGCTCAGATTGGCAATTTAACTTCAAGATTAATATAAAAATTAGTTACGTACATTTTATTTATTCAGTTGAATTAATCAACAGTTTTTTTTTTATTTTAATACCTTTGAAACTGCAGTGTTGAATCTGAACGATTACTTTAAATTGTTTGTAGTCCAAAGTTTTAAGTCCAGATTCTATAGAATATATTCCATACATAACACTAGGTACTTTTGTTACAAAAACGTGGTTTATTATATAGGGTGTTTTAATAATGATAATTAAAACTTTAGATAGGTTTATGCATTCGATGCTTGCAGTTACATTCCCCAGAGATTTAAAAACTAATTTGGTCCAAAATATAGAACGACCTTTTACAAAACAAAATTATATTATTACATTGAGAGTTTAATAAGGCCAGTCAGCCACAAATTCCCATAAGCAAAAGATAATATTTGCTTGCCGACAACTTTTTTCATTCTTATTTTAGTGTTTCCATTGGATAGAAAATACACAATGAAAAGCATTTAAAATCAAATGTTTATTTTTTATTTTCTATACCAACAAAACGGATTGTTTTCGTTCTTTTATTTCAAGCACACCAAATTGTATTTTTAAAATAATTTGTTGAACACTATTTCGAATAAAAACTAGAAGTTTTGATTTTCATTCAAGTCGACAGAAAACTTCTGCAGAACTCTATGTCGAATATACCACATTAAATCAAATAATAAGTAACAAGAATAATAAGCAAAAGCTTCAACACGACGTATTAATGTATTATACGCCACCCTTACAATGCCTTTTACGAACTAAATATATGACTTGATAGTTTAATATGAATTCTAAAGGAAAATAATTATATAATACAATAAAAAAAATGTTCTTCTTAATATTGTGTTATCGTTAACGATAATATATATATATAATTTGGTACCGATCTGGTAATGTATGTGCATAGTATGGAAATATTCAAATATCTAAGTACCTAAATAATATTATAAATATTCATAATTCCATTCGGTAGAAAATCTCGTTAATTATTTTTAAGATTTGAATTAAAATGTATTTTCAAAATACCAAAGATGGAAGAATTATAAACATAAATGCCAAAAACACTCAACATTATGAATAGGTTCTCTTGAATAATGGAAATGTGATTTTTCTCTTTTCATCTCATAAATTCGGCGTACGATGTATTTTCTCCTGTTGTCTCTGGAAGGAGGTGGTTATTGCTGTCATAAATACTTCATCCTTTTCGTCTTTACCGGTCGTTAACACCGCAAAAGCCAACAAAGGCCACTGATAAAATTGATGACTCTTATTATACTTATACCTATAATATATATATAATACAAGTGCAAACACACACATATATACAGCGCGAATAAACCAAAAACTTGGCAATCATCCACCGGATGTTCTAGTAAAGATTTATACAGCACATCTTTGGGGCGCCTCTTTTGCCCAACCTTCCAAGAAGTTTATCTTTGTGTAGGTGATAATTATTTTCAAAAATACGTTCCAGCATTATTTTAACTACTACGTAGTCTTCTGCAGACATGTAGGTCATCGTTAATTCATTGTATATTTTAAAATATACATATAATTTTACAGTTTTATTTAAATATTAAGAACAATAGTTTTTCTTACAAATATAATAATATGCAACAACGACCATTCATTTTTCGATTAATATTATTTCATAATCATAAATCATAATTAAATTCAATACAATTATATATTTTAATAAGCTATAATTTACTATACTAAATTAAACTAAATTGAACTAAAATAATAGGATAGTGGTACGGAATGTAAACTATAGTTGAAACGTTTAATAAATATTAAATATGTTATATTATTTGATCATATTTGAATGTTGATTTTAAAGACTAAATTAAAATCTCAAAAAAATGTCTTATAATAAAATAATAATCGCACATGATATTCATATATTTCCTATTGAATTCTGACTACACATGTACGTAGGGTATAATACGTTTATACTATCCATTATTCAACTCAGAATATTTAGAATAAATCAGTACTTAATCACTAGTAATCAGTTATAATTGATTATAATTCATAATATAATATATTCCATTTAAGCTTACCTACTGATTGTCGATGAATAAAAATTTCCAACTGTTATTATATCTGTATATGTACGAGATATATAATTTTCATTTTAAATTTAAAAAAAATTAGTTTTGAATGTTTTGATTATTTAGCGAAAAAATAAAAATCAAACGCTCACAAATGGAATATACTAAGTTGTATTTGCAGATAAAACTACAATAACAAAACGTTTTAACTACTGCTGATAACAATATTGTATTTGGCCCTACGATTTAAGATAATTTTCTTTTGTGCTGAGAACAGACCAATACATAGTAATAGCTAATAACTTTGACCAGTCAGGTATATATATTGTGTAGTTGAATTCGAAATTGTTTGATAAATTGTAATAATAATTTTATACATGTTGGTAAAATACCGGCGAAGGAAAAACTTACAGAAATTCTGAAAGTGTATGTATAAAAAAAAATCAATATTTATCATTTACATATTTTACCAATGTTTTTTTATGGCATTGAAATTCAATTATATTACTATACAGTTGAAACAAACTCGCTCGACACTTTTTTACTGAGTAAATCGAATTATGGTAGGCTGTAGGTTTGGCGCTAATAAAACCCAATCGAGTTGGACTGTGTGTACTTTTACAGTAGTTTTACCATGTACGTTTTAAAATTAGTCGCATATAGAAATGGAACGGATTGTTGGAAAGTCACATACACAACAATCGCTTTGTTCTGTGGTTCGATTTTACAGCACGAAAACATATCGATACATATGTATAGGAGTAGCGATGAGATTTTAGAGAAAAAAATCCGCGTAAACACGTTAACTCCTAAAAGTCGAATAAAAGTTAAAGCGTATAGCTATAGTGTCTACAAGAAAAAAGAAAAACACAATAGAATAGAATAGATAAGAATTGAGTATAATGAACCGTGATTTCTGGTTGCACAACAATTTTTAAGGGTCTACGTGACTCGAAGCTCTCAAAAGTTGTAGTTATTATATTATTATATAGTTTACAAAACATCGTAAACGCGGACTACGTGTATATAACCCTTAAGACCTTAAGCATACCTCCACATTTACATACGTCTACACAATGACAAGATTTTTGAATGTTAAAGCTCTGAAGTACCTATATAAGTATCGTATTATGTCTTTCACGACAACAGTAGGTTATGTCTTATTTAAAAGCCGGTATACTATAAACTTTTCAGACGCAGTAGCAATAATATTACTGCAGTATATAGGTATGTTATTCATTTATTATACAATTATAAGTGTTCTTTCGTTTTACAATCTTCTTATAACCGTTATCATCTTATGCAGGTTACCTATGTTATATCAATCAATATTGTTAAGTAATAAAAGTGATACGCATATAAAACATTACCTATATTACTTATATTATTATTTATTAGGTTATACATAAAGTTAAGGAGCTCTAGCACGTGTATAATACATATAGGTACTATATTAATCTAAACTGAATGCTTCGTTAAATTTGTATGTACATTACACTATTTTTTTATTTTTATTCGGATAACTCTGATACTGACACCTACTTAATAATCACATTTGATTGTTTTGACCCATAAATATATTCTATATTTTATGTTCACATATTATATGTGGTCGAAACGCGTGAGTCATCAATTATTAATTTTTAAATAAATAGGGAATCAACCTAATAATTCTGCAGGTATAAAAAATAAATAATGATTATAAAAACAAACATATTCCTGATTAAATAATAAATGTAGAACAAATACTGACATGAAAATTGTGGATTTTAATATCCCAATCAGTCAAAAAATTAGACCGTCGATTTGACCGTAGAATTGTTGTTTTTCAATTATTACCCAACTATAATAGCTACACTACTCTAAAACAGACCAATTACTAATTTCAATGTTGTAAATTATTCCCCTTTAAATTTAACTACGTTCTTTTTTTTATTTAATCACGTACGTAACAGGTACTTCTCTAGTTCTCTGTCATACACAAAGAACAGAGATGCTAACTGCTAACAAACAACTACCTAATAATACACATTTACTGACCAGTGACCACTAATTTATAATTTCCGTGGTCAAAGTGTCATGTTCACGTTTAGGGTTTACGGAAAACCGGCTAGAATACGTACGGGGCCGCAGTGTGAAACGTGACTGTTCGAAACAACGGTAAATACTGAAAGGGTTTTTAGTACTTACATCACGTTCGAAAAATAAATGGTTTCTCTCCTATTTTTCAATCCTCTTTGTGAAGGACCAATCAAAACATTTATTTGTTATAACAAAATCTTGTAAGCCTGTTTTGGTTTTCAATTTTTCGTCAAATACACGGTCGGTCGCAACACTATAATAATAAAATATTCATTTATATCTATATGTATGTATGTATATATACATTTATGAATGTATGTATGTATGTATACATATATGAGTGTGTGTGTATGTATTATTGAATGTTTAACAATAAATATAAGCATGGCAGTTTACCTATTATATGTATTATAACAATACAACACACCATGTATTGGAAAATGGGTTAAATCTTATTTTAGCCAATAAAATGAAAACATCAGCTATGTAGGTACAAATTGTTTTTATTATTATTGGTTGACATGTCTTTATATAGACGTTTTAATAATGATTTGGGTCTGTGATATTAAATGTTTAATGAATTGATCCAATCTGGTCTAACCGTACCCAATAAAAATATTTGTTACGAATTGAAATTAGTGTGTTTGTTTACTACACATTTTAATTACCTATATATTTTATGTTTATTTTGACATAGACTTTATTTTTAGCATGAGTTATTTCCCTAGAGAGTACTTGAGCCCAGGTCGTATATTTTCGAAAATGTCACTTGCAGTTGTTTATTATTTCAAACTTTTTAAAAGGGGCGTCAAACATAATATAATACAAAACATTCTATATGTATTTTTACCTTCGCTAATCACTGATTAATACCCATGTTTTTGTAATTTTATCCAATGTTTATAATATTATTATAAATATATTTATTATAATTATAATCCACAGTGAAAATTAATAAACTAATAGATGATTTGTTATACATTTACAATATATACATAGTTGAATGAACATTCTACGAATTCGACATATTATATAATATTATAATATTCATGAAGTAAAAAAAATCTGTTTGTTATGAGTTTATGACTATGCATGATCCTTATAAATTGCCCGATAAACGTTATTACATATGAATGATACTAAAATATTAAAGAAAAAGTAACGAACAAAAAATAAGTTGAATATATTAAATTTTTTTTATAAATTGTATTTTAATGAGTCTATACAATGAATATATACCATGAATCTGAATAATGATCATAACAACTATTCTTAAGCAACTTAGGTGGGTACATTTAGATACTAAGCCTTTGAAGATGAAAAGTGTTTTGAATTTATCAAAAATAAAATTATTTTTTCAAACGCCTTATAATATTTTTATTCTTTTATTTAATTATTTTTATTTAAAACACAATGCCTAGTTATGCTGTTATTGTTCAAACACATACGATTTATACGATTGGATGCAGATTGTACGGTACATTATTCAATTGCTTGTTTTTATTTTCAGATGAAGTGTTTAAGTATCATGATGGTTAGCTTCCTGTTAGTGGCCATTGCAATGGTCAGCTCTAACGAGACCGGACCGAACGAACAATCATTGAACCGTTTGGCCAGAGCAGCCAATGGCGGAAAAGGCGAGTATTCATTTATTACCTATATACCAATATATAATACTATCACTATCATATATATACATATATATATATATATATCATACATATTATTATCGTATCTTGATACATTTCATCGTTTTATTAAAACATGATATTCATAAAATTATACGAAAAACCGAGAGGAAAATAGTAATATTGTTTTAAAATGTTGTTTCAACGAGCAGAAACCAACTGTCACTATGAAAAGACGCAGTGGTCTCCATGTGACGAAAAGACCAACGTAAAGGCGCGCACGTTGACACTGAAGAAAGGCGACGAGACGTGCGAGAAGACCAAGAAGATTGAAAAGAAGTGCAAGAAAGGTATGATCTATATTCAAGATTTGTTTAAGCTATAACAGCATCTAACTATATAATGTGGCATGCGATTACTGACGGTTTACATTTAAAACAGGTCAAATATACTTACACGATATATTATAATATATATTGTAAACACACACACAAAGAAGCGATGAGGATCATTTGATCTTATTAAAAACCCATTATGGAATGACCAGCGAGGTGACAAACGAATCTCTTCCCGTTTAAAAACGGCCTCGGCCACCTATAGCTACTTGACAAGCCCCACACTCTATAAATTAGTGTTTTGTGGATGTAACATTTTTGTTTTGAAAAGTCATATCGCGATGATAACAATGATTGCAATCACCAACATAATAAACAGTACTCTCGCCTCTGCTCAACCGCTCAGCCCTTGAATAAAGTATGTCCTTTTACAGCCTTTCAAACGTATACAAATAAAAGCTGCTTTAGTTTAGATTATATTATACCCTATCGTATATTATATATATCATTATTCTTACACTTTTCACATTAAGCTGCAGTAGGAAATAACAAAAATGCATTAATTGCGATAGTAACCGTCATATTAAGTTCTTTTCGATCCTAACATTTCTATAATCCATCTTAATATCATAAAATATCAAAACAATATACATAGATTTTTAATAATTACCTTCGCATATACTCTTATGAGTCATCTGCAGTCATCGACATCCCACCTCGAGCAGCGCGAAAAAATCCTCGGAATAAAGGCGACTTCATGCTGCTCCGCGAACCGTGATTACTGGGGAAAAAATAATCAGTGATGATTTCTCAAAATTATATATTTTTCTTTGTGGTGAAGTTGTGAACATATTGGTGAGCGGTAACTGGTTTCTTGGTATCACAATGTCAACAACTATCGATTGCAATTTGTATTTGATAATTATTTTTATAACCAGTAACCACATATATAGTTGTAAACATTTGACTTGAGTAGGTATACTTTCTGGTATCTGCAATATAACCCGGTATTTATTTATAACCATTGTGGTTAACCGCTAGACAACCATAAGATTCAGCCAATCACAGACTCCACAGCTCTGAATTTTTTCCCCCCGAAATCACAGTTCGCGGAACACGCAGCAGTTGGAAGTCGCCTTAAAGCCCATATTCTGTTTATATTTCGATTACTCAGCAGGCTAGTCGCTTAACTTCTAAACCCTCACTGGTCAAGTCTACTCATTCTGTAACACGCACACATATTATAGCTAAAGCTTTTAAACAATATTTAAATGCATGTATATATGGTTGTACGTATCGGGCCGTGTGTTGTTTTAGCATGCCGGTATGTGAAGGGCACGTGGAGTCAATGTAACTCGCATAACGAGATGATCAGGACGGACACGCTCAAGGATCCGTCTACTGAGAACTCAAACTGCGAGAAGACCAGACAGATCACGAAAAAGTGCAAGAGCAAGGGACGGGGTAATAAAGGTAACTATTTAATACTTTACACTGGGCAATATTAACACGAATAATAATGATATACATAAATACATAATATGTTTGTATTTATGTAGGTACCTCGCTATACTTCTTAACCTTAAAATCATATTTCCAATATTTATAGTTGTAAATGTAACAACATATAAACGTATATATAATTAGTTCGAGAAAAATAATTGTTTTTAAACGATTGGACGCTATACCAATATTATATTGTTAAATCTGAAAAGAAAAGAATTAATCGTTTCGCAATTGATTCACTAAATTCTTATTTTTTTTTTCATTCTTTCCGCAAACTATAATCCCACGGCTTAAAATTTCCTGCAAATCCTATCACGAGGATTGGAAAATATACAATTTCAATATGTGGTGAACTCAACTGAAATTGTAGATGCTGAGTGGAGTAATGAATGTATTGATTTAATTTTACAATGATGAGTTTTGTTATTTAAATTTCATTTTTTATTTTTTTTATCAAACACTTTTTATAATAGAAAAAATGTTTCAATTATAAACTTCGATGCTGGTTTCTGTTTGGTTTTCGGGTGTCGAGAGTCTCAAGTAAAAATGTCCCATTGATATTCAAAACAATAAAGAGAAGAACAAATTGAGGTTGAACAGACATTTTTACGCAAAACCAGATTTCGATAAAATATTTTTGGTTTTTTTGTGTTAATTCAAAAATGAACAAGTGTAGAGAATTGATTTTTCCAGTAAATATTTTATATTAGGCTATTCTA
>PVMI01023317.1:0-13254 GCA_008528875.1 Aulacorthum solani
TCTCATAATATAAGAGCTCATGGCGGTCAACGTACTGTACAACAATAAATTACAGTCATAGGCAAGACTGAAAATATAAAAATAAAATGATTGGGAGGTGCGATGAAAATCAAAATACGCAGGACGAGCACATTCATTAAATTATATTTACAACACACCATTATTTTTCTTCTATAAATGTTTGTAAAAAAATATGCTAAATTTATGCTGTGTATTCTGTGAGATTATTTTATTCTTAAAAGATCATAAACATTTTAAACTTTAAAACCTAATGCCCAATTTACAAGCCAAATTTTTCTTAAATTTATGTTTGAAATTTTTACTATTTTAAATGATAAGATATTAAAATATGTAAAACAAAGTGTATGTCATTTGTCAGGTGTTGCTAAAACTAAAAAAAAAAAACGTTCCAAGAAATGAAAACGTGTGCTAAAGAAAATGTGTGTAACAACACGTGCTACTTTCGGAGAAGGCTCTTTACTGGTAATAATACAACGAAAAATAATTAACATTTATTTTATTCATTTATCTGCTGACTGCTGCAATGTCAGTCCAGCTACCAGATTCAAGAGCTTAAAAAAATATTACAACGAGTACGCCAAATTAAACAAATTGCCCCAGCTCGTCCACATTCTTTACATTTTGAAATGCCAGATTCACTTAAAAAGACATTGAGTGGAAACGAATTTGTTTTTTTGACAGTCGTGGTAATTATGGACATTCTGATGACCAAATTAAAATTTTTTTGACCTGTAAAAATTTAGAATAAGATATTTGCAAACTCCACACGCTGGTTTGCTGACGGTAGGAACATTATGTCCCGATTGATTTTGGCGAGTATATCGATACCTGTAATTTGGTATTCTAATTATGTTATATTTGCTTTTATGGTATACATTTTATGACCGAACAACAAAACAAGCACTTATATTACAACGTTAAGTATATTAATAACGGTAGATGGTAGGTAACACGTAACATAATAATGGTAAAATAAATTATTTAGTATATTGTCATGAATGTGGGACTTATTAATTGACTATAGAGTTATAGTTGTTAAATATCAAATATTATGGTTATTCGGTAACAATAACTATATAATATTAATAATAAATGTCAATAATTATATTGGCAGTTATTTCGCTTTATACAAATCATTTTAACTGCGGCGTTAAATTGTTATACCTGAGCGAAGAATTTCAAACTGTTAACATTGAGCCGTGTTGCCTTTGTCAACTGCTCAACTGCAGTGCGACCAACCAACGACCCAATTCAGTAGTCAGGAATTTAATATGGGGGAGGGGGAGGAGTTAATCATAATAATTACTTATCATATAATAAATAAAAATGTAATACGTAATTTCCGTGTTGTATAAGGGATGGGTTTGAACCCCCAACCACTCCCCCATATCTTGTCTTCGGCCCTGCAAAGGCCGTCAACATATTATATAGTCGCGCTGAAATCCAATAAATAACAATAAATACTAAACATAATATATATATTGTGCACTACTTCGAGTGCCAGACAGAGTGTGTCGGCAATCGGTGTATACTATATAATATTATACTTACATATGGCCGGTCAACTCGTGTTCATCTTTTTTGCTTTATTCATGCTATTGTCGTACTCCAGCAGAATACCAATATGGTCACTAACAAAAAACATCTGTAATTTATTTTCGTTCAAATCTTCGTTTAAGATATTTTTCAACCACATTTTACAATTCCGTCCAAAATACCACATAGCACACTATATTTTAAAATCACATGTACAAATATTTATACTTATTTAACTGATTGCTGTAAAATGAGTAGAATTTAATATATATATATGTATTATTTATAACAATAAATCATATATATATATATATATTATTTATAACAATAAATCCAAAAGGGCTCAGCACAGCAGTTGTAGTTAAGTGTTGAGTTTAGCAGTCAAAACTCGAAGAAACACGTTCTCTGTTTTATCAGCAGTGACTATAATTTACTCCGCTCATCAAAACTTTAAATGCTTACAAAGAAAAAACTATTTGTTTAGCATTCATTATTTTTATGTATAAAAAAAATGATTTGTCATGAGTATTAATAATACTAATTATTTTTTTTTCATTCAAACATTGTGTTATAAATATATCAAATTAAATAAAACAAACCGTTTTTTTTCCAAAAACTCATTAGTTATTATTAGAATGATAATAAGTCTTCTGCGTTGAAAAAAATTTCTGAGTATAATTATAAGTTTTATGAAAATTATGATAACGATATAACTGTAATAAACGATACTGTATTATTTACTTAGGTATACTCAAAAAATCGATAAATTACCCGGGGTATTAGTGAAAATATAAGTTTTCTCGATTGGAATGTTAGGAAGTTTCTAAGAAACATTTTATTACATAATAATATATACATATTATTTTAGTGTCGGGTCGCATAAAAAAATGTTTAATGACTCACTAAAATTGAATGAACCATTCGCGGGCTACTAAATCGTGTTTAAAGAACCATTAGCTCACTATTGATTCATTAGATTTTTAAAGGTTGTTCATGCCACCAGACATATATTATTATGTATTTATATGTTTGCCTTGGACCGCACCATATGTCTATGTATCTATGGGTATTATCCGAAATCGTGACATCACGCTTCTCATCCTAGTATTACACTATTATACTACTATCGAAAAAGGTGTGACATGAAAATTTAATACAATGATTGGATATCAATAAATTGAATATTTTACATTATTTTATACATGACAATGTATAAGTACCTAGGTTATAAATGAAAAATAACCAATTTTAACTTTTGATCCGTTTCTTTTTCTACTCTTGAGGGAAAAGTCGTTGCAACTACAAACGCAATCAGAAACTCCAAGGCCTGAAATGAAACCGCCAATCCTGGTTTATACCATCTTATAGCTGACAGGACGAAATGTCTTCTTCGTATTGGTCGATTGATAAAAACAGAACATGCCATTATTTAAGCCTCCGATTTGTGGAGACGAATTGGATCCCGTTTTCGGTCTGGATAAATGGTTTATTTATACCATTAATTAATTATATACCTAATAAATGGTTAATAACTGTATAATACAAGTTCCGCTCATCGATAAATTAAATTATTTTACGTACAACATATTTTGTTTCTTTTGTTATAAAGAAAATAAGCAGTCGAGTATGATATGATTATAGTTTAGCTGCGGAGATTTGCCTCAAAATATTTTGCATTTTAAATCGAAATCGGATTGGAAATGATTTATGCTCCTATCGATTCAACAGGTACATTAATAGTAAATCACCAATTGGCAACTATTGAATTTTTGGATTATTGGTTAGAACGCAAATGATTTAATATTCGCTGTTTCGTTCAAGAAAGTATATTATGCTGTAATATATCTGAGAATAGGACCACGGTAATACAACACTGTTCGTAATACACTCGTGACATTGCAGCAATTTGCATTTGAACGAAGTTGTGTACGGGTGTCATTGAGTGATAACAATAATAATAATATATTCACATGGGCACCTCAATGGTCGACCAAAACGACACAACAATCGATCGTGTGATAAAAATATAATATTATCTCTTGCATATGATATTATATAGTGAAGTCAACTATTGTTCAATATTATATAATATATATTATTATTTGTTATATAATTCAGTCTTATTATATTCGATTGATAATAATATACAACCATATTTGTATGTACCTCTAAAATCATTGGTTAAATTCTTTCTGAGTTGTATTACATTTTATCATCATAATATCAATGGATCAGTTTACTAACATGTCATTAAACAAAATAGTATAATATATAATATTATTATCTATTGAGGTGTGACTAGAAAAGACGAATTAATAAACAAATAAGATCAGATAACATGCCTTTTGATACAATTTCTGGTTAAATACTGTTCTAAACTACACATGTCACATGTGGTCCTTATTTTCCTTAATGTAAATACACTGCAGTTCACATAACATGTAAACATTTCATTCTTTTCACAATTTATATTTATTACACTAACGTACAGTTTTATTAATATTATACTTATTATTTTAACTTTTATATAGTTGTATACATGTTATTATTTATGATTTTCAAATGCGATTTACATGATATGTGTGTAGTACAGTACCTACAACAGCTGTGTGAATATTTTTCACCACTCAAGATATTATGACTTGTCCTATAATATTTTATTCAGACATTTTTTCAATAATTTCAATATATATCCCCTTTTCATAAATAAAGCTTGTCGGGACAACCGAATTCGCTGAAACTTGTAAAGTAATACCATATACAACCCTATAAGAAACAAAAAACAAAAACATAAAATAAGCCAATGTGGCTCTATTTTTTCTACTTTTTATTTTCAAGATTATGTTACTATTCCTATATTTATACAAGAAACTCTTGAATACTAGATAATCGACTTTAGTGCAACTCATTTTTTAAAAACGAATAAAAACAAAACAAAGAATAATTGAAAATTAAACCATAACAAAACAATAATGATTCCTAAAAATGCATCATTATTTGATTCCATAATAATTGATGACGTTTAATGCACGCAATTAGATATTAAATATTAAATGCACATGTCATTATATTCTGTTGTCGAATAGAATAAATATTATTATTGTAAAAGCGTAGGTAGGTGGTATTTTACTATGCGATCGGTTATAGAATTAAATCAATAATAATCGGTATGCGGGGGTTGCATTAAACGAAAAAAAAAACATAATAATAGTAAAGCGGTAGCGATAGCGTCAAACGTTTTGTTTATTGTACTATATAGATTTTATCGTACGATGGTAAAATCACATCCCGAAACTAAAACACAATAAGACGTATTATTTAAAATAGTGTTTTAACAAATTTTACACAACGTCGAACAATGTAACTTATTTGTATTGAGCTGGAAATGAACTCATATACTGCAGTCGCACCAGTCCGGATATGTAGAATAAATAAATTATAAACACTGTACCGGCGAACAATATTGTAATCAATGTGGTAATTTACAAAGAAAGAATATTAACTATTGTCCCGTAATACTGCAACGTCAATTTATACGTTCGAAACGTCATTGAGTTTATTTTATTACAATCGCTATGTATATTATATACATTAACACAGAAACCTATCACCATATTAATTGCTGTGTTATCACCAACAGCACTGTTTAAGTCTGAGCCATGAAGTATCTACTACCATTTATTTTTTTTTATGTGAATATAATGTTTAAAGGAAAATATAATTATTTCAGATAATTATTTTGGGTTTTCAAAGATTTCAAAGATCGTAATATAGTTACAATATAATATCAGTGCTTATGATGTACATTTAAAATAAAAACTTTCTATACAAGGGATATACTATGGTATATAGTTGGTAGGTACCTACATCAAAAGTATAAAATTAAGATAAATATTTAATATTCTAAAATATATGTTTATTTAATTTAATTTTGTAATATACTTTTGTGATTTAGACGTGGGTCGCTCGTAATCATGACCTTTATAATAATATGTAAAGTGTATTAAGTAAGTTAGTAGAAACTTGAAAGTAATTACTACTGTATGTATTTCTAATACAGAAAGATACCCTCAGTATCTATGTATTAAGACAGTTTAATATAATTATTACAATTAAATATATTTTTTAAAGTTTAAGTTGGTCGTTGATAAATAATAAGTGTTATTAGTTAATCATATTTTATGTTAACTTTTTGTTTAATTTGCTACGATTAAATTGCAAAAACGTAATGAATACAATTAAACAATTAGTGAAAGTAAAAAATCCTCTTTAAAACTCTGTGTCTAATGTCTATGCGTGCTTATATCAATAATACCTATATGTATACAGTGTAAGGCACTAAACCGGAATGAAAAAAGGAGGTTTTATAATTTCATTTATAAAATTAAAAAATGTTCATATAATTCGTACAGTTCGTCAATTCTCTATCTTCCTACTGAATTGTGTCGTTTAAGTTTGAAACGATAATATACACATAACTATCATTACTTTTGTAATACAAGTTTGAAGTTATTGCTAAAGCACTTTACTTAAAACTACATTTTTACTAAATTACGTATAGTTTTTGAACCAAAAATATGATATTTTTGTGAGTTTTCATCTCAAATGGATATTGAAAAACCTATTTTTAAATCAGCCTTTTCAGTGGTTCACTCTGTATAGTACATTATATTATATACCTACTTAAAGTATAGATATTGTCACCAATAAACGTACAATGTAGTCTATGTAGATACATTGACGCAATACAATTTGTAAAAATATTTTAATGAAATATTTATAATATTGTATACAATATATAGTCTAGACTGTTAATGAGTAGGATAGGAGTCTGGAGCACATAATATAGTGCTCAAGTTGTATCAAATAGTATAAGAGGGAGAACAATTTGGTTTACCTTTATTCTCTATTTTATAACATTGATTTCCACTCAAATAATTTGAAAATCATTCAAAGTTTCGGTGTATTCAGCAAATGCATTCAGTGCAAGTGAAAAATGGTTTTAGCCAGACTATTGTTTGTCAAATATTATGTACAAATAATGTGCATTATTTTACATTTCTGAAAAAAATAAATATTTTGTTGAGAAAAACCTAGTTTAATGTTTATTTATTGTAACAAGAAATAAATAAGTATACAATTTATACCTAAGGGTACAAAGCACATGTGGGATACAAGTGAGATACAATAGATACATTATACACATATAAATATATGAATACCTGGAAAAACTTTGAAGGGACGAGCCATCTATTGAAAAATAAAAAAACAAATGTATAAATAAAACTGACAGGTTGACTTTTTAAAATTTTTCCTATTTTTTTCTCTACTATACTTAAATACCTAACATTTTACCATAAAATCTATTTTTCGCGGTGGCATATTAGTAAAGAAATTCTAAAAACCAGTTGAATTAATAATGTTTTATTTACTTTTGCGAAATATACATTCTTATGGTAGTTAATACTTGATAGCAGCACTATGGATATTAAAAATATTTAAACTAAAGTTGTTATGCTTATGATGCTTAATTGTTGGACTAGTTAAAATTAAAAATAGTCATTAATTTTGATTATTTTGTTAAAACTTATGGGTTTTCAACAAATATTTATAGTAGAAAACAATTAGGAAAAAAAAACCTGTATTTTTCAATGTTGAATAAATATTGATAAATATTTTTTTGTTTTGTGTTAACTAACCAAACGTCAAATTTATAACATGTTTAGCATTAATATTTTAATCATGTTTTAAACCCCCATTATTCATTACATATTTTACTCAGTTCATACATTTTTCGAATAACACTCACCAAACTTGGGTAGTTTTACTTTTCATTGGTAATACTGCATAATTAAATATAGCAATTTTGTATGGGGGGAGAGCCCCATGTCATCAATATTTAAGGGTTTACTGAAAAAAAATCGATTATTTGCGCCTATACCCCACGAATTAATTAGGTATCGATAATAGCTGCAGATTTAGTATCACACGATGCTTTTAAATACAGTAGAACCCGTTTAAGACGGTCTCCAAAAGACGAGTTAAAAATAGCGTCTTAAGAGGGAAATCGTATTACGCAGGAACAATTTATCATACATATTTTACAATACGTCTATGTTATACATTATTTGTTTCACATTTTTATGTTTTAAAATACAATTAAAAAACATTTAAATAACACAACAATCACAATTAAAAATTTAACTCGAAAAATTTACAGTAAAATAAAAATAAAATACAGTTCGCGTGTGCAATCAACCACAAACTGTCGTGAACTGGGGCCATATCCGATTATATTCCGATGTCGTGAATACCCGTGTGTGTCATATCATATCTAATCGTGAATATTGTCGTCCGATAACCAGTACAAGTACACGTACACATTATTCGTTATCGTTATTATTATTAGTGAGGTATTTCTTTAAATTTTATACAATGTATTTTTATATTAACATCGTTGACAAGACGGGCGTCTTATCCGGGAATATAGAGCGTATATCCAGTGTTAATTACATGTTAAATGTTTTCAAAATCAAGGGACTCGTAAAAATGAGCTTATTAGCCGGGAAATCGTATTAAGCGAGAGCGTCTTAAACGAGTTCTACTGTATTACTAATTAAAATGGTTTTACGTATACTTGTATATACGTTTGAGTGCTTATATAAGATAACGGCCCATTATGATATGTTTACCAACTACCTGTAATGCCAAACGATCCTTTTAAAGATGTATAAAAGTAAACAGTGTATTTTTTTCTCTATAACTAAATAGTTTGGTCTCGCATTTTATGTAAAGGTATCAAAATTATCTCGTTACCCTTTAGTTCTTTTGGTGACAGCGTATACCTCCTCTTTTTGTGAACGATTTGAAATCTGGGTCCAGTTTTTACTTGACTACCCGTAGCAGCAGGTGGAATTAATTTACACGAAAACCGAATAGATAATTTATTTACCTCTGTATAATTTTATTACGAAAGTGCAAAAACACTTCAATTCGAAGTCTTTCTGAAATAAGAATTTAATATTCGCTCTTTTGTATAATAATTCTTGATAAAACTTAAGCCTCACCATAGCCGTAGAGATCGCATAGAACTTTCAGGGTTCTACAACTAAACAAAATAATGCGTATATGTTATCACTGCTAATCCATTAAATGTTAGGCTTAATAGATAGGAGTTAGAGAGCTGAGCATGGATTTGTGAAGTCCAATTTAAACCTCTGAATATGTTATTATGAGAAACTCCTAAAATAAAAAAAAACAAAACAATGTTATTTATTTTAATTATCAAGCGAAAGAAATGGATTTATTATATAATATTATGTTCTGAATTTTGTTTTTCAAAAAACATTTTCCTGTTGAGAAAAAATAATTCGAAAGTCACATTTTTCCTGTATGGATTAAAAATTGAAAATATAGAATCCTCCATGCTTGAGATTATGAAATTTTTTCGATCAAACGGGGAATACTCAGTAAAAAAGGTCAAATCTACTGCACACGCACACCATTTTTCTTTTTAACAAAAAAAAAAAAATTACTTTTGGAATAAACCAAACTCTGGTACTGTTTCATAAATGTAATGATTTATCATTGTTTTCAAATTAAAAATAAAAATATTACAATACTGCCTTGCTCCAAGGTTACCGAAGCGAGGCGGGTGCCCGTTTTTCTCTCATTTCTCTGTCCGTATTATACGTACCTATTTTATTTTATTCACGTACACTATTCACCAACCCGATGTCTGTACAAAGTGTTTTTTTTTTTTATTATTATTTTAATGGCGATGAATATTTACATTCAAATTTGAAAAAATAACACTTCACGTGTATCCCAGTGTCAAGTTACGACCCATATGTGACTATAATATGAGTGAATATATATTATATGTTAAAAACCAACACTATATAGGTACTATCATTATTTTATTTTAACTATTATTATTATATAAGGCCCAAATATATATATATATTAATATACAAGTAGACAATCATCAGCCAACGGCCCAGATGCTGAAGGCTTATCTTAATAATAGAAGAAAAAAATGTATAAATTAATTTATAACTACTCACTATAAGAGAAACTTGTATCTTAGTTTTTTATTTTATTCGTGTGAAATATATTTGCCGTAAAATAGTTGAGATATATAGTAGGTATAAAATATATATTAAGTAGGTACTTTGAGTTTTTCGTTCGTATATAATATGCTTATTTTTGAAGTATTGGTGTTAACGCCACAGAGTTTATTCCATTAGCAGTGGAAAGTTTATCATGGCTCACTTTTTAGTTTATTAGAAAAAAAAGTATCTTGAATAAGAAAGAGAACAAATGTCAGTAAAATATTTAGGAAATAGTATCTACTTATGTTTTATGCCAGTCTCGTGTATCGTTTTCATTGAATTAAAATATATACTTAAAAATTAATGTTAGCAGCAATATACTTGATTAATAATTGATCCATAATATATTATATCTTCTGATGTTAAATAACTATCAAACCGTTATACTTTATAGTTATTTATTACATTATAATTTATTAATAATTATAATATACCATACCTCAAATGTTTGGTAAATCAACATTTGTACATATTTTAGATTTATAATTTTAGTTCATACCTTAATAATCACACAATTTTAAAAAGTATTCATTAGAACATCTCATTTTGTCTGTTTTGTATAAATTATATAACATACATATTTTTATTAAACGATAATTTTTGTCAGAGTTTAATGTTTATTTTAAGTCATACAATTCGATTGAAATTAATTGATTCTTCGGCAGAACATAGACGTGTTGAATTTTTTTTTTAAGAATTCGTAATATTGTATTATTGAACCACCTATATATTTTACTTTTACTCATTAACCTTAAATTGATGTAGTGAAATACCTGTTCTTAAGTTTCTTTGTGATATTTTACTCTTATATGCACCTCAAATAGTTTGAACAGAATACAGTATGAACTGCAACCACGCGGTATGCTTAAAGTGATACGAGTACGAATAATTATTATTCGATTTAGTGTAACTTGAAGAAAATGTTGGGGTTCGCATAAAATATACGAAAGTATTTCATCAGAATCGTATTTTAGCGGAAAAATATTTTATCCCAAAAAATAATACATTATACATCAAACCCGTATTTCGTCCGAATAATATGTACTTACACTGAAAGTAAAACAACAGAAAATATTTCATCCGAAAGTTACTTTGTGGATAAAGTACGTGTCGGGGGACATTATTTTCTAACAATTTATTGTCGACTGTATCATTTTCGGACTTAATATTTTCGAATAAAATATTTTTCATATGTTTATTATTTTTGTACCTAATAGTCTTCAGATAAAATACTTTTCTGTTAAAATATTTTTCAGATGTATTTAATATTACATTTTCGGATAAAATAATTTTGACAGAAAAGTATTTTATTTGGACATTTTGTAGGTCACCTTTCATTTTCAATATTGAGTAATTAATTTAATTTTCTTTAAGTGCAACTCTTGATTGTAGAGAACTCCCATCCTTCTCCACGCCCTGCATAGTAAATAATTTGTGCAATTTTTTTTTTTTAATTGTAATATTTATTTTTTATTTTGTTCGATGGAAATTTGCCAGTTTTATTATTAGGTATATTTACAATTATTATGTTAATGAAAAAAAAACTAAGGCTCGAAGGTAAAAGGGGGGCACCTATGACCAATGGACAGCAGTTAAAAATTAAAACACGCCACTGACGATATTATTAAAACGGTATATTATTAACTGACCGCTTTCGAGCAAACCACTACTTATACTGAACAAACCATGTAACCCACAACTATGATTTCGCATTCATGAATGCATGTCTAGCCAGTGGCGCGGTGTAAGATTTACCCAACACGAGTGAATAAAATATAAATTATCGTGTCCCGTCGTGTTGTATGCCCAAGTGTGATTGAGAACGGACCCGCTAGGACCTTTCTGTACATGATTAAGTCACTACCTAGTATAATAATTGTTATAGGTGCTTCACACGACTATTATAACTACTAGCGATGGGAATTTTACGATTTCGCATAAGTATTTGTTTATAATTCACATGCAATTTATTCACAGAATATAATATCCAGTTAATCGGAGTGAAAATTTGTATCAATATATTATTACCCATAAAGTGTTGACAAAAGTATTTTAAGGATTAAACTCTATTCAACAATATACAGTACGATGTGAAATATTAGAAAATATAGCACATAGGGGTAACACAGAATTTCAAGTGATTGCGAAAATATTTATATGAAAAAAATACTATTAGGTTTAACTGTTTTCGTGTACAGTAAAACCTGCTTAAAACGGAATCACTCGGTAGGTACCAACTATAACAAAGAATTGTCCGTTATAAGGTGACTAAAATATACGAGATTATATATAATAAGTTGAACGAGACTTGTTATTTTCCGTTGTAAGGAGATTTCCGTCTTATATATTGGGTCTATTATAAGGGGAGATTTTACTATACATATACACATTGTATCTGCAACAGAGCTACACAATTATTCCCTCGTTAAAATAATGATATTCAATTGTAATAATTATTGAGTGTTCCAATTATGTAAAAAATAAAAAGTTTGACAAAATGTACTTATATATTCAATTTTAAAAATATTTATAAAAGATATTCTTTTGAGGACATCATGTAACTTCATATTTTTATAATTTAAAAATAAAATAAATCCGACTTTTACAAAAAATCTCAATTAAAACCTCAAATATTTTATAAACGAGTATATATAATATAATTAGTTGCGAATTAAATTAGTTAGTTGACTAATTAAGATTCTTCAATTGATCAAAATGGCAGGGATCTTATTTATTTATTTATTTTTTGATTATGCATTTGCTAGTGCAATATAAGGAATAATAATATACTTAAGTTCATAATATAATTTTACATCATTATATTATGTAAATAATACAACCAATAACCATACAGCCACCGTCGAATCTACAATTTTAAAGGCCAGGCGAATATCTCAGTTAATGATGCCTATATTTGATATTATATTTTTTTTATCAGTACAGAGTAATATATAGATAGTCATATAAAATGAGAAAATACTAAAGTTGGATTAATCTGAAGCGAGTTATCGACGGACCAATACACATTATTTTTGTTATTCTATTCAACATGTAGGTATACATAAAAAACTCCATCTTGAAACTTCAAAATTAAAAAACTAATTCATTTTTTTTTTACAAATCTTTTTTAGATGATATTAACTTTAATACTACCCGATAAGTTTGATTCTATTGTGTTCTTAACTCAGACATTCGGTTTAGTAAAATTAATAAAACCAAAACTTTCCTGATGTCTATTTTAACCTTAAAATTATAAATAGCAATACAGATTAATAAATACAATACATTGAATTTAATTTGATACTTAATTAATTTAAGATAACGAACCTATGCGTAGCTTTTGAACATAATAATAGACTTAGAAATATATTTTATTAACTTAATTTAAACGTTTTATTAATGTCGACTATGACAATAACTCGTTTTTCAGATTTATATCTTTTTAGTTTCAGCAACACACGTTAGCTTTAGCTGTACAATTCTTCAATCAGTTCAATCATAAATTATTTAGTGCACAAAGATATAAACTAGGGGTAATTTAAATTGTTATTCAGACTTATCAACATTTTATAATTGAAAAGAG
>PVMI01023320.1:179-10720 GCA_008528875.1 Aulacorthum solani
GTGCGGTATTGGGTCATGTTTGTGGGGTAATGGAAAGCTCCGTAATAGTTGTATACATACGGGGCACGGGCATACTAGTGTGTAACGCGTGTTTCGGTATTAGTGACCAGTTTCGTTTTGTGTTTTGTGTATCTTTATTAAAATTAACAAAAATGAATAAACAGAGGTTTCAAAGTGTACACGCCAAAAGAAAAGCGAAACAAAAGGAAGCCTTAATTGCTTGTGGAAACGACAAAAGTCCAAAAAAATGTTGCTTCTTCCCAACTATTAGACAAGGTAAGAATAAAATTCAAAATTATGTTTTATCTCACATGGTATACACTGCTTCTGCTAATTTCAGCAATTTCAGGTAATTCTAGCGTTACAAGTGATCCAGTTTTAAATATAACTGAAAATAATTCATAAGATTTTGAATATGATTTGATATATGCAAATGGTAATAATAGTAAAAATTAAAAGCTATACAATGTGGATGTTATTTTATTCAATAAATAATCAAAATTGTATTTTTTAGATAATTCTAGCACAGGTTGTGATATAGTTTTGAGTACAACTGAAAGTAATACAGCAAATATAGAAAGATACATAACTAATAATACTGGTAAGTGGTGATACGTATTATATAAATATATTATGTTTTGTATAAATATGTACTACTTCTTCCATCAACTCAGGTAACGTGTGAAAGTTTTTTCTAAACTTAAGTTAGTTAAATCAAAATAAAGATCTACTATAAGTCAAGAACATTTAACTCCATTAATGCTAATGAATGCCGAGAAAGATATAGAGATTGATAAAGAACATATTATTAATTGTATTGCTGGTTCATCTGATGCATTAAAAAGATTACTTACGTTATGAATAAAAAAAAATTATACTATTAGAATTATAATATAATGTGTTAAATCATTTATTTGTTGTTGTTTTAAAATTAACCAAGTCTGTTAATTAGTAGAATATAATTATTTAAATAGTGTATCAGTGAATTTAATGTAATTTTATTAAAAAAGAATAAGTAAATTTTAATACCCAATAAAGAGTATGTAATTCAAACTTGTATAAAGTTCATCTATTTTTTAGTTAAAAGAAATATTATGTACACATTTGTTATAATAATAAAATAATAGTTTAATTTTAAATTTATATTTTCTATTATATGTTGTGTATGTATGATGTCAAGTTAGTTTGTATTTAACAATAATACATTAATTAATATGCTACAAAAATATTCATGCATAATGTATATATTTTATATGTATGTAAGATATCACAAAACATGACTTTCACAATTTCAACCCAATCTTAGATAAATTTTGATAAAAAACAGTTACATTTTTTATGAGCTTGGAGAATGGTGGAAAACACTAAGAATGGTATACAACAAATATCATTATAAAAACAAAACAATTTGCAATTGAAACTAATGAAAAACTTACTAACTTAAAATTGACTGAATATATTTTAGTGGAAGAAAAACTTCCAGAAGGTCGTCGTTTAAGAAAAAAAAACAATTTGATGAGACAACTGAGGACGAAGCATAAACAACACTGATGATCATTACAGGGTAGAAACTTTCCAAACAATAATCGATCAATTAAACATGAGTTTAAATGAAAGATTTTCATAAAATATAGATTTGATTACCGATGCACAGTTATTACATCCATCTAGTTCTGACGAAAATCTTAAAAACTTTCCGAAAAATGGATTACTAAAGATAGATAATTTAGTAAATATTCCTCATAATACATTGGTAGAGGAACTTGTAGCATTTTCTAAAATATAATGTACGGGCGGTAAAGGTACGCTGTGCCACGCAAAAGACCTTAATTACCTGTTAAACTGCGATAAGAAGTAATTATTCCAAGAATAAAAATTAATATTGAATATTATTATTATTATTATTATCAACTGAATATGCCTCTTCATTAATTCTTTATATTATTTAATATTCTGAGCGAAAACGAACCTTCAACTTAGAATATCTTAAGACATAGCAAATTCACGTTCAGCAGATTAGGTTTAGATTTGTTAGTTTAAAAATTAGAGTGAATTGATCTATTATCAAACTTTTAGGTAAGAACATTATCTATGTTCTCTAGCTAATTTTTAATTGAGTAATGACTGTTATGAGTATGAAAAAAGGAAAAAGGAAACAATAAATAGTAATAAATACAAATTAATTCATCATTATAATATATTTTTATTTTTATAAAATGCATACTAACAATACATTTTATAGTTATTAAATAAAATACTTAATTTATTTTTGTTTTTTTTCAACTCTGGTGCTCTTAATATTTTTGGATTTCCAATTGAAATCCCTGAAGAATTTACAATTAATAAAATGAATAAATATATAATTAAAATGGTCACTGCATAATTCATTAAATTTACGTACAGAAGGCAAATCACTTTTTATTTTATCAAAGAGAAATTGACGTATGTTTTTTTTGTGTGGCATTATTTCAAGTGTCTTTTTAATAATTTGTTGTGCTAAAGTAATACATTGAGTAAAGCTATGTGTTGGTCTTTTAAAGAAAATATCAGATGTTTTAGAATTATAGTTTCTACAAAAAAAAAGAAATTCTTGTTCATTTAATTGACTTCCTTCATCAGATTTTATCATGATATTTGAACAATTCACATTTAAATTTTTTAAAGCTTTTGTTTCCCAAGTAACCAGCAAAATAAGTGTTTGAGCCATTCTCAAGTGTTACTTTAGGTTCATACTCTACTAATGTTGAAACATTAATTGTAGACATAGTTGACGTAGATGATAAGGCTTGTATCGTAGAACTGGAACTATCAGATTCTTTACCTGAACAATTTTCAGTTGACATATTTTCATCTCTGCTGTGCAAATTTATGTCATCATCTGGTTCACAGTTTGAAGAATTTGGCTGCATCAAGTTAGACTTAACATGCATACGGAATGTTGTTCTGAACGTTGTTGCAGTAGGATTACTATAACAAAATAAAAACAAATATTATATTTATTTACTAACATATTTAAAATTGAAATATTAATAGTTACCGATTATATCCCCCTCTTTGTCGAAAAACTGCAAACATATTTTCAATAACATGAGAGTTAAGTCTTCGTGTAAGTAAATAGTTAAAGCCAATATCATGTTCTTTATATAACATTATTATTGTATTAAGTGTCCATACCATTCCATCAAAACAAACTGGTCTAATATCTCTAAGAGGTTTTCTTGGATCTGTAGATATTTTTTCTAGTGATTCAAACCAAACCTTAGCTTCAAATAACAATTTAAGTTGTCGTGGATTTTTATCAGACAAATCACATTCAAAAGGATTTGAATTCTAAAGTGAATTACTATTTAGACAATAAAGCAAATTATTAAACTTTTTAATCATTTCTACAGTTTGAGAAGCTGTTCTAGATTGTAATTGTTGAGTCATAATGCAAGTCTTTATAGCACTGGCTACTCCATCACTAAATAATTGCATTGATAGTTTACATGACATTTTTTGAAATGGTCCTTGATATATGTGTGCATCAGTTATATGCAGTGGCGTATTTGGGGGGGGCGAGAGGGGGCAATCGCCCGGGGCATCAATTTTTAATTTGAAAAAGCAGTGGCGGTTTTGGTGGTGATCTTATAATATTGTAGTAAAAAATACTCAAAATGTTTACGTTTTGACTCACCGATAGCACATATTTCGTTAGTAATTTTTAACTTATTTATGATTTTATCTGGAGAAAAAAATCTCCTGTACGAATTATTATATTAATAGTTTTCATACAATATTATGATACCAATAGGCAATAATAAATTTGCTTCTGCGTAAATAAATGTGGTCAGCCCGCATCCACGGATGTCAATTCAAGACCTGTATGGCTGTATATACTATAGTTGTAGCGATGACTTTATCTGTGATGTATACTGTACATTTCATCAGGAAATTATTCTATGGGAAATCCAGAGACACCCCGAAACCCGTCAGTCATCAATTAAACCTATTTTTACTTCGATGACGGGCGGCGTATGTACTAACTATTATGGCGATTGGCGACTATTAAATATAAATTACGCTGCGTTTGCTCTGATTAGTACGTCCGTGCACCGTGATACTGTTTAATAAAGCGTTCCTTATTCTAAAGTCTCCATCTTTTATTCGTTTGGGCTTTGGCATTCTCAATATTCTGTGCAATCCTGCAATCTACTTAATATTTATATACGGTATGTATTTTTAATGAAATAAAAAATTCCAAGTATTTTTCAATTGTGGTTGATTCAACCCCTGATATTTCACACACGGACCAACTTGCATGCATATATAGATATGTGAAAACTAATGGTGAACCTGTAGAGAGATTCTTACAATTTATTGCTAACTCTGGACACAAATCTGAATATTTGGCAGATGCAATATTTATGGTGATTGGAGAAAATGAATTAGATAATAAGAATTGCCGTGGGCAGTCATATGACAATGCATCAAACATATCAGGTGTGTATTCTGGACTTCAAACTAGAATAAAAGGTGCATGTCCTTATGCTTTTTTTGTCCCATGTGCAGCACATTCATTAAACTTGGTAGGAGAGTACGCTGTTAATTGCTATACACTTGGAATTGAATTTTTCAATTTTCTTCAAGCTTTATACACATTTTTTCTGCATCTACATATCGTTGGGAAATATTGAGTTACTACCTGTCTAATTCCAAGAATAAAACAGTAAAAAGATTGTCTGATACTCGATGGGCAGCTAGACACGAAGCTTGTTCAAGTCTTTCTCAAAACTGGACAGAACTTCTTAAACCATTGAACAGTTTTGTTGAAAATCCAATGGAAAATTCTAAGACAAAATGTGAATCAACTGGATTTATAAAAAAAATGAATAGCTTGGAAATGTGTATTCTCGTGTCATTTTGGAATGATATTTTAGAGAGGTTTAACAGTACAAGCAAGATATTACAGACTATTGAAATTGATCTGACAATTGTTATAAGCCTATACACATCCTCAATTCATTATGTAACAGATTTAAGAAATACTTTTTCACACTATGAAAAACTAGCTATGGCAAAATTTGAAATTAATAAATCTTGTCAGGAAGAAAAAAAGAAAAGTACCATACGATGAATCATGTCAAGGCGACACATCATTTGAAGCTAAAAAATCATTTAAAATAAACATGCATTTTGTTAAAACAACATTCATTTTGTTATAATAGATTCATTACTTTCAGAGTTAAGGAAACGTAAAAACTTTTATGATGATATTAACACTATGTTATGATTTTTTTCAAACATGATTGATTTACCAGTAACTGAAGTGAGAAAGAAAGCTACCAAATTACAGTCAGTATCCTGAAGACCTCGATGGATCATTTATAAATGAATGTATTCATTTTCATGGATACTTAAAAAGTTTACCAGGAAATGTATCACCAAAATCTATTTTAGAGTTGTGCAAAATCATTGAAGATCACAATATAGCAGATGTCTACCCATATGTAGATATTGCGTTACATATGTATTTATGCTGTCCGGTTTCTAATACTTCAGCTGAACGGTAATTTAGTGTTGAAAAGAGTGAAATCACACTTGAGATCTTCAATGAATGACAACCGTTTAAACAATTTGGCGATTTTAAATATAGAATGTGAGATAACTAAATCAATTAGTTATAATGAGATCATTGAAGATTTTGCTGCCCTAAAATCTCATCGTAAAATATAAATGTTAATGTTTCTTTTTTTAATTAAATGTTTCAATTTATATTATGCTTCATATTATATCATGTTAAAAACTTCTATGTATGATTATGTTGTTATTTTTTAATGTTCATAAAACAAAGGTAAATAAATGTTAAAATGTTTGGGGCAACAAATTACATGTACCCAGGGCATCAAATCTCTAAATACGCCACTGGTTATATGCAGTAAAGAAAGACTTGTAGAGCTTTTTTTGTCTATATCATAAGTATCCTTCTGATCTTTGAATGACACTTCTTATCCATTAAAGACAAAGTTATTTCTTATAAAATGATTTCTGAGATTCTTAAATATATGTGGCACATCAAATATGGAATAAATTTATCACCAATAAAAAAATATGGTTTATCCTTTGTCATCTTTAAATCCTTAAATTCAGCCACATAACTGACACCTTGGTCACATACGATAGCTTTGACTACAAAACCACATTGAAACAAACTTTCTAGTACTTCTGTAATTAAATCAGCAAGCATGATGTGCTTAACTGATGTAGAAGGTAGAAAATATGCGATAGGCAACTACCATGATTAATATAGTCCTCTAATCATGAACACCATAGTCTGCCCAGCAAGTTGATTAGTTCTGACTTTGGAGCCTAAGTCTTCATACCATTCAACTAGGTCTAAATATTTATTGTATTCAAGAAAATTCTTTATTTTCATCTCATCGAAGACTAATGTGCAATATTTTTCTTGACTACTCGTAGCATTAACTTTAGTTTTCAACTGTTTAAACAAAACAATGTTAAGGCCAGATAGATATTTCAAATTTCCAATCCAACGCTTAATAGAAGTAAGTAAAGGTAAATTAATTTGTTTTGAAAAATATAAAAAGTTATATGCTGAAGGAGATTTATAAAAAATACTCAGAGCCAATTGCTTTTCTTTCTGAGACCATGACTTGACTTTTTACGTGATATTTACATTTTAACCAAAGTTTTTGCATTTTCTGATGGAAATCCCAATAAATTAATAACGTCAACAGACTTATTATGTTTATTTTGCAATTTTAAAGAAATCAGATTTTTTTTTAATTTGAATATTATGACTCTTTTTGACATTAAAAGTTTCTTTTGATGAGCAATGACTTTTTTAAGTCTTTTTATAATACATGTATTACTAGTTGTCACGGAAAATAATTTTTTTGGTTTTATAGAAGATGGAAAATCAATCATTTTGTGCATTAGAGTTCGAGTTCTGGGTGTCATATCCGGAGTACAGGCAAATAAAGATGAAGATGGTAATGTATGAGATATAGTAGGTGTTACAAAATAGATAGTTTCTTTTGGGCTGGATGTCATTTTAGATGGTGAAAAATTTGTAGGTGATGAAAGTTTTCTTTTTGTGACAACAACACATAGACTTGATAAAGAATAATTTAGTTTTTTTTTGTACGTTGTTATTGGTAAAGTAACATGTAAATTGTCATATTCTATTGCCGTGAACGTTTATGGTAATGAAGATCTTTTTTAATTTTATTTATTAGAACTTGTAAAATCGTTTTCTACAAAATGATGCTCACAAATTCGCTTTTTGTACAAATTAGTTTCATCAAGGTGTAATAAATCTGTATTTCCTAAAAAATTAAATACATATTTATAACTTACAACTAGATATGTAAAAAAACAATATTTAATTTTAAATAAATAACATCATACTTGTATTTTATGTTAAAAGAATAGTTAAGTTATATACTAGGTTTTGATCTACTTAATACCTATTATTTTAGCAAATTAAATAATATATAATATAAAATATAAATATATTATAAATTATATAGGTAAATATTAAATTCGTTAATTTTATTAGTATTCTTTTTTCTTACCACAGTTTAATATCCACAGTCTTGACAAATTTACATATTTTGGAAAACGGTAGAGTTTAAGACCCAAGTCCGAACGAGCACTTTTACCACAGTTCACATACGAACACTTGGTAAAACAATCATGGGACATTTTAAAAATTTAATATTATTAAATAAAACAGACAAAAAAAACAAAATATAATAACGTTGACACAGTGACACGTTGTATTGTTGATGTTGACAGTTGTTGCAAATTTAAATGAGAGTGATAACATTAATAGGGTTGCCATACGTCCCGGTTTGGCCGGGACAGTACCGGTTTTGAGTATGACGTCCCGGTGTCCCGATAATGTGTTTCGGGACAGCATATTGTCCCGGAATGAGACTTTAATTAATTATAAGTGTCTTTTATTAGACATTTGATGAAAAAAAGTAACAAGTTAGGTCTGAGATAATTATGAACAAATATAAAACTATAAAAGGTATAGTTATAAAATAACAAGTTGAATAATTGACAAAATCTATTTTTAAATTATTTTCCCGACTCTGTGACGTACGTTCGTCATATTTCAGTTGCGTCGACCGTCACGATAATATGTTTAGTTATCGCTAAACGGATCAACCATTTATTATTTAATATTATGTCGATTGTAGTGAACTAATCAGTTAGAGACTTGATGTTGACTATAGACTGTGTTTGCCGTACGGTATTTCGTGAAAACAGTGCGATATGGCCCCAAAACGTCCATGTAAATTTAACGAAACACTTCAAAGTGAATTTAACTTTATTAAAGAAGTTAAAGCAGATAACGACTATGACGTTTATTGTACAATTTGTTCAAGTTCGTTTTTGGTTAGCCATGGTGGACGATCTGACATAAATGATCATCTCAAAACAAAAAAACATAGAACATGCAAACATGCTACCAATAGCTCGGTACGTACATTTTTTACTCCATTAAAAGCAGACGAAAATGCGTTAAAACTTGCGTCTAAAGAAGTTACATTTGTTTATCATACAATTGTCCATAGTCAAAGTTTCAACTCTATGACTTGTACTTCTGAATTAATCAGGAAAATGTTTGATGAAAAAAAATTTACTGCTGCCCGTACAAAAACTAGAGA
Source organism: Aulacorthum solani (assembly GCA_008528875.1). Taxonomy (NCBI): domain Eukaryota; kingdom Metazoa; phylum Arthropoda; class Insecta; order Hemiptera; family Aphididae; genus Aulacorthum; species Aulacorthum solani. Next base: position 8,861 of record PVMI01023320.1, read on the forward strand.
TATTGCAGTAAACGTTATTGCACCGTATGCTGTAGAGTTAATGAAAACCGAATTAGAAAAAGCTAAATTTGTTTCAATTCTTGTAGACGCATCAAATCATAAAGCTATTAAGTTAGTTCCTGTAATTGTTCGTTATTTTTCGACCACTGCAGGGGTAAAAAACAAAATTCTTGAATAATCCAATTTAAATGGAGAAACTGCAGAATTAATACATAATCATATTATAAAAGTTATTAATAATTTTTATCTTAAAAACAAAATTATCAGTTTTTCTGCCGACAATACAAATACAAATTTTGGAGGAATTCTTAGACAGGGTAAAAATAACGTTTTTATCAAGTTGAAAAAATCATTAGATCGTAATATACTTGGTATGGGATATTATGCACACATAATTCATAACGCTATACAACAAGCTGCCGATTCACTCCCAATTGATGTCGAAAGCGTTGTTTGCAAAATATATGGATACTTTCATATCTATACTGTTCGTGTAGAAAGTCTGAAAGAGTTCTGTGATTTTGCAGATGTACAATATAATGATTTGTTATCGCATTCCAATACTAGGTGGCTTTCATTATACCCAGCTATAGACAGAATTATATCTATTTATAGTGGGTTAAAATCGTATTTTTTGTCCCAAAATACATGTCCAACTGTTCTAAAATGTTTTTTTGAACATGAAACTTCTTTCTTGTGGTTCAAATTTGTATCATGCCAACTTAAGACTATTACTAGTTACATTAAGAAAATTGAGAGCCAAAATTTATCAGCTATTGAAATTATGATGCTTGTTGAAAATTTATTAAATATAATTAAGAATAAAAGGGAAGAAAAATGTTTGACAACTGAAGTTGAAAACTTATTGGAAGCAATTGAAGAAGGACACATAACTAAACGAGATTTTGACAATAAATGTGATCGTTTTTATGAAATCTGCTATAATTACATTTACAATTGGTCTGAATCGAACAATCATAATTCCGGATTAAAGGACTTGTTATGGGTGACACTCACTCCAAAAACAATTGTCACATGAAGTAATGCAAAGAATTCAATACGATTTTTAACTACAACTTGTAATACGATTTGTATTGACGAAAATAAGTTTTTTGATCAATTTAAAATGTTTGAAAAATATTTCAAAGAACAAAGTGAAGAATGGCATAACATATCACTCGAAGAACGTTGGCTATCAGCAATTAAACATTTTATAGAACTTAATATAGAATTTGATTGTCTATTAATAGTTGTTGAATTTTTTTTCTCATTACCTGGTTCAAATGCAGCAGTGGAACGTGTGTTTTCATAAATGAATAGCACATGGACAAAATCGCGAAATAAATTGGATATAACCACCGTTGAGGCTTCGTTAATAATTAAAACAAGTTTTGATAACATGTCTTGTTGTCAATTTTATGAGTCAATATTTGCCAACAAAACATTGCTTCAAAAAGTACATAGTTCAGCCAAGTATCAAACAACACAAACTTTTATACCGACGGAGAACACATCAGACACAGATTAAAAATTGTGTACTTTATTATGTATTCTTTAATTTTTAAAACGTCAAATATTATTATCTATATAATGTGTATAAAATATTATATTGTATAATCAGAAATCAATAAAAAAAAAATGAAAAAAAGTTTCTCCCGGTTTTTGCTAAATAAAATATGGTAACCCTAAACATTAATAACAGATAAGTGATCACTATTTGGTCTTGGTAAGACAAAACATTTTCATGGTAGAACAAATTACTAACAGCGCAACCTATTGGCACAGAACAATATAGAATAGACACTCGATCAGCTGTGCGGGTTTACGTATCCCTACGGTATGAAGTATTGGACTCTAAAA
>PVMI01023326.1:0-10172 GCA_008528875.1 Aulacorthum solani
ACTTAGGATCAAAGCTTGAAAGTATGATTAAATATAAATTGAAAAGTAATAAGTAGTAATGATTATTGATTTATCAATAAATGTGAGGTGTCCGTCTTATTTCGTATTGTTAGTTTTAAATGTAACACTTGTTTTAAATGTTTGCTGCTGTTTTTCCAGCTTATTATACAACTCGTAATTTTAATTACCTTGGCACCCGTTATCACACCAATATCTCTAATAATAATAATAATTTTTATATTACATTTTTTTAAAGCCACTTAAGTGTGTTTTTAAGTCATTTTTGTCATATTTCTTTACAGTTATTACTTTTACTTCCAGTCATACTTTCGTGTTTATTATTTTAATCACATTTAATGTTAACTGTCAACAATCTATAGTGTTTTTCAATTTGATGAAGTTTAAGAGATACCAGATTTTTTACTATTTATTTCTCTATTTGTTCCAAGAGACAAGACGAATGTATAATTAGGCCAAACCAACCAGGGATGGTTGTAGGTCCCAAATTTCGTGCGGGTATAAATATATATTTATAATTAGTAGGTAAGCACTAAGCTATAGCCAATAAGCAAACTTAAACTACATAATCGAAAGGTTATTTTAAATAAAAGTTCAAATTTTAATTCCGCAAAGATATACATATATTTTTTTACAAAATATAAATTTAATTTGTTTATAGTTATCATGGACAGTCGAAAAAACCATCCAATACCTTAGAAATATTCATTCATTGAAGTAGTTAATTATAGAATTTAAATTAATTAAATACTATAGGTATTTACAATATGAAAGTGACATGAGTTAGGCGATATCGGTTTTTTTTTAAATTTAAACATCAAATATTGATAATATTGATATATTGATTAGGTATATATTTAAATTATAAACTTATCTATTTCAGAAGCTTTATCTGTGTTAATGAATACAATTCAAGAATTCAAGATTATAAATTCAGTTTACACAAATAGTAGAGAACTGCTTGAAACATTCTAAATTCCTAAAACTATTAAACTATTGCAATATCTCCTGCAAGAACTTCAGCAGTCAACTCATAAAACAATACTACCTATATATATGTGTTGGTGCTTACAACAATTGTTTTGGGTTTGTTATTTATTCATACCTAAAAATATGGTCATTTATTTATTTTTACCTAGATTAGGTGACCAATTGGTGATTATATGGACCAAATTAAGGGGCCTTGACCTCCCAGTTTTTTAATCATATTTTAGTTTAAAATATAAATTATTAGGGCCCCCGTGCTGCTTTATTTTTTGGATTTGAAGTAAAAAAATGATCCTTGATTTTAATTTTTACCTAATATTAGAATTTTATATAATTAGTAACTATTTTAAATATGCCTCTAGAAATTGAATTTATTTTGATAATAGCCAATTAATTTAGGTGACTTTATGTCGATATAATTATGGAAGGTACCTAACATTATTGTGCACAATTATACGGTTGGTAGTGAAGTACAGTCATAGACTTTATACTCCGAGTCTCGTATACAGAATCTATATCTGATATGTTCATAATTTCATATATCTGTAGTCTCGTATAAGATGATATAAGCGAAAGAAGGTCTATTGATAGCAGTGATAATGGTATGATAAGGGGAACTGCGCGCGCAGCAGCCAACTTGCCAAGCTGCAATGAGACAACGCTTGTATTATTATTATTAACTATTTATTATCTAGAGCCGTGGTCCTGATATCGATTTTTGTTGTTATCAGGATTCAACGTCACTGATAACATTTGTACAATATTTCCAAGTTTCCAACTAATATTTTGAGTTAACTCGTCAACAGTATTGAGTATTGTACCTTAGAAAATTGGTCTACAAATACATTTTCTGTAGGTCTTTAAATTCCTATAGTACAGAAATAATCACGTACTACCTCTCTTGGTAACGAGTTGTCTTTCCACCTGTTGACTAAATGTCAATAGACTATTTTACACCCATCTAAAATCATAAAATATGTTATTGGTGCTATTATGGATAGGGCTGTGACCAGAGAACCAATTTGGCAGAAGTGCAAATTTTGCCATAATGCCACGTTTGAACAATTACATCAATTTGAACGGTAAGCACATCAATATTAGATCAATAAAAGTATGCAATCAATGGTGGAGTTTATCCAATAATTGCATCAACGCATATTCTCATTTGTAGCTATGTTCAAATGAAGTATGTGAAAATCATTTAAATAGCTCATAAAATATTGGTTTAAAATTATTTCTTACCCATACATAATTATTTGAGATTGTCAAATGTCGGTAATATGTTATATAGTGCCTTGAATCATATTATATTGTAGTAGTGTTAATCCTTTTGTTGTACTCAAGGTTAGGTAAATATCTAGGTAAATGTATTATTGAAACATGATATTTTGTTTAAATTACATTTTACCACAGATTTTTGTATTTTATTGTAAAATATTTCATACGAATCTCAGAATAAATATTATCAAGAATTATTCAATACATTAAACCTTATTAAATACATTAAATATTATATTTTACGAATTTTTAACTATTTTACATTTCAGCAATAGATACATTTATTGGCATATGGACATAACCTTTACAAAGTTATTGAACCTGTAATTCTTAATAAACTTTTATTGTATATTATTTTAAGTTTGAATATGAGTATTTAATTAGTTAAATGTTGATGCAATAGATTAAATAGAAATAGGTAGCTCAAATAATATGGATTAAATAAATATACAGGATTTTAAATAAATTATACAAATATTAAGTACCTAATTTAACACTTAACATATATTTTATATTAACAATTTACCTACCTATGCTAATATATAGTAGAATTTGATAAAAAATTTTATAAAATAAGAATAGGTAAATACTTTTTTAATTTTAGTTTTTTAAATTATAGTCATAATAAATAAAGATGCAATAATACATTAAATTATCTAACAATTTTTAATATCATTTTTATAGACACTTGTATGATGTTCATAGTAGAAGAAAAGATGGTCAATACTTTTGTGAGTATAGTGCCACTAAAATTTGCTGCAAAAAGTCTAATGAATCCGATTACAAAATACATGTTGTACACAACCATGCTTTCCAGTCAGTAAATTGTGTCATACCTTACCGTAAAACGTCAGACAATAAACAGCCAACAGATGAATGGAATTTCTACTCAGCCTCCCAAAGTCTTGCTACTGTTATAAATGATCCAAGACGGCCTCGATCTGTATGTTTTTGGTTTTTAATTTAACTAACATACATTTGTAAAACAATTTTTAGTCAATATAAAATTATATTTTAATTATTTATGCAGTAAAACAAAAATATATTTTAATTGAAATTTCTACATTTATTTTCTTTTAGAAAGATTTCTTCACTAAGATATGGGGTGATAAATTCACTGATACAAGTCCAATTCCACCACCTCAACATTTACCTGTAATAAAGCCTCAATACTTTCAAACTTATCTTAAACGTATACCAAAAGTAAGGAATTTCTTTATATTTCATTATTTTTAATGTAATATAATATTTATGTATACGGTCAATTTTTAGCGGCATAAAAAACTTGTGGAACCTCAACTGAAAAAAGAAAAACAGGATTATCCTTCAGAAATCCTTCAGCAATTTCCGAATTTACGATTAACCAAATCAACAGGTTGGAATAATGTTATGATAAAATTATGTATTTTAAACAAATCTATTCAAATATACACGGGAAATTAAACTAACCATATTAAGTTTTGTTAGTTGTATTAATAATGGTATGATGATTTAATGATGTATAATGTTATATCAAAGATGATTTTTTTTTTTTGGAATCCAAAAGTATATAATTAAAGGTATATTGTTTATCTACAAAATATCATGTTATTGAAATTTAATCTATGGCATTTGTTGGTATTTTTCTTTGAAGATTCCTTTCCAATGCTAAGATACAAATAATGCTACATAAAATTCTTCCAGTCTCACTCATTTATCTCCATTATTCCGTTTTTGAGTATTTTACAATTAAAATTATTAACTTCAATATAAATAATTGTAAATTGTGTGTAATTAAACTCACAGAAAACAAATTGTCTTTTTTATTGAAGTTTTTTTTTCCTATTACAATATTTTATTATGTGAGCTGTATAATCTAATTTCTAAGCTTATTTTCAGCTATATTATCTAAATTGAGCAATATTGAATCTATGCTTAATGTTATATTATTTTCAGACAGGGTCAGTTATGATTTATCTGAAGTTCCGTCTATATTTTTGGAACCTCAGTTTGATCTCAGTAAACGTGAAACATTATTTACTGTGTTTCCCAATATATTCCTTGCATCAGATACCCATGCCAATGATGTTACAGCTAATATTAGAATATCTGATAAATCTATCCATGAGAAAAAGGTAATTTGTAAATGTTTGTTATATGCTATGTGGATTGAATTTCGTGTTTTTCATTTAATTTTATTTTAGTTGAGCCATTATTTGGATACTGTAGAGGTAAAAATTGCTCAACAGGTCAGTTCAAAATCAGAAGCATTTTTTCATACAATGACATCACATGACACTCTTATGGAACAAATTCATTTATCAATACAACTAGCTCAAAACCTACGGTATGTATACACACACACACACACACATATAAATATACAATACAATATGATGTTTGAAGTTTGAGTGTATTTTTTGGTGTTTAAACACTAATATTTACTTCGGACTTATAAAATACTTAATATTCTGTAAATATATCATTAGAAGTAATAAATATTCAACACGATGGTGTTAATTTGTATTTTAAATATTTGATGCTTATATAGGACTGTTATAACTTATAAGAGTTAGTTTTATATTATGTTTTTTTTATTTAGTTGTAGAATCAGACAAGTGAATGAAAAATTTGTATCGAAACCATTGACAATTTTAAAAACTAAAACCACCATTTTAAATCACACCAATATTATTGAAAAGGTATGAATGAAGCAATAATAATAATATTAATCTTATAATGTGAATATTTAGTGGAAAATATTTATTATTTATTTTAAATATTGTTGCTTGCTTCTAATCTTGTTTTTATTATTTATAGTTGAAATTAATGGCTACAGTATATCACACGCAAACAACAATACAAGTATTACTATCAGCTGCTGATTATGTTGCTGCTTTAGACTTAATTTATACCACTAAGGATCTATTATCTAAAGAACTTTCTGGAGTTCATTGCTTTAGGTATAAATAATTTTCGTGTATAGTTATTATATGTTACATCATTCATTTTAGAAATGACATTAAAATAATGTTAGTAATTTTCAATATTTCAATTTTTATTTTAGGCATTTGACTTCAGAATTAAATGAAATTATTAAAATGATAGACGCATTAATGGCTGGTGAATTTGAAAGATGCTCATCAGCAGACCTCAATCGTCCATTAGTAGGTACAGACACAGAGGTTTTGGAAAAAGTGAGTTTTTCATCTTAAACTCTACAAGAATAATATTAATTTAATTTTTGAACAATTTTTCATAAGGACAAATTATTTTCAATACTTATGGGGATGTTGCGACGTAAAAATTGGGCATTTTTAGAAGCATACAGCAAAGAATGTGAAACAGCAATAAGTGCTGCAATTAAAAAAAGTGTTATAGATACAGTTGCTAATAGTGATGTTGATCATCAGATCAATCAGTCGTCAAATTTAGAAAGTTATTTGCATTGTTTAACTACTAATGAGTGGTTGAATATGCTAGAAGACTGTTCTTACACTTTGTCTCTTCTTTTACGAAGAATAAAGGTTAGTTAAAAGATATTAAATAATCTTTCTTAATCATTAATGTGAAAAAAGGTTCAATGCCACACCTACATTGATTCTATTTCAAAAAATATTTTAAGTATTTTTATTTGATAAACACATTTCCTAATTTAAGAAATCGAAAAGAATTAAAAACATTTTTTTTCTATCTACATTTGAAATATTAATTTTTCTAGATCAATACTTTTTGTGAATTATTTATAAATTTATCTTGCGTTTTCTACATTTGATGAATTAATTATTTGTTGTTTAATATAATTCACGAATAATGTTTAAAAGATTTAAAATTAGTTATTATTTACTATGGTTTAGTTCTTTAAAATAAGCTATTCAATTTAAAATTATAAATTTAATAATTATGTAAATTTGTTACCTGATTATATTACATCTATGTATTTATATATTTAGGCAGGATACAATATCATGCAACATGCTCTTAATGTCAGCGCTAAAAAGTTCAATAGCCACAATGATAATACTATTGAGTAAGACATTTGCTTGTTAATCTAATGAACAATATTTAATATTTATTAATGCAGTAATTTGAATAACATTAATTTTAGTTTAGAAGAACCGTCATTTGACTATAACCTAAGTGAAGAAGATTATATTAAAGTCAGAGCAAAACTGACAAATCTTTTAAACTCTATAACCGAGTGTGCTGTTGTAAAATATGCTCAATTAGTTAATAAGAGTTCAAGTGCCAAGTATGTACCTTGTTTTAAATATATATTGTTATAACTTATAACTTATAGATAATTAGTATTATGTAAGTATAATTAATCTCTTAATATTTTATTGATGTCTTCAATAGTGCTGAGAGTGAACAACTTAGGAGTGTTACCGAACAACTCAATGGAGATGATGAATCCAGAAATTATTGTTTATCAGATCAAAGACAGTTGTTGCGATTGTCTGAATGTATAAAACATTTGAGTGATTGTTACGTAGAAGTATGCCCTAATCAAGATGTCGGATTTAAAATATTACAGACTGCCATGCAATCAGAGGTTTTATTCTTGATTAAAAATAATCAATATTATATCATAATATTTACAATTTTAATGTATTCCAGGCCAATAATTTCATTAAAAAATTTCACACAGAGAAAATCAACAAACTTCAATTACTTTTAGATAGCGAAAACTGGCGGCAAAAAGTTGTACCATCAGAATTTCAACACTTAGTTGAATACATTCAGACTACTGGTATTTATATTTTGACAATTGATAATTTTTAGTATGATTTAGATTTAGATTATTTAAATTAAACTTATATATATATATATTATTACGGTTAATTGGATTCATTTTTGTAAGTTGATATAGATAAATTTAAAAAAAAATGTTTATTAAAAGTGAAAAAATGAATTTTATTTTTTTAAGCTTTAAATGAATTCCCATAAATATTTTATGTAATACTTTTTCAGGTCAATTTACGATGCCTAAACCATTATCACCAAAGACATCAACTAAACCAGCTCAGATATTGATGATAAATGATGAAAGTTTTGCAGTGGTTGGGTAGGTTTATTTTTTTATATAATTGTAATTATAATAATAAATTTAAACAATAATTTTAGGACTGTGTTACTTTTGATTCAAATGGTAACTGAGTATTGTACAAAAGCTGATGAGATAAATTTGGCCGCACAAAGTTTGTTACGTTATGTGTGCGATATTTTAAGAGAGTATAATTCTAGATCATATTATTTAGTATTGCAAGCAAAAGCAATATCAAATAAGACTGGTCTAAAGAAAATAACATGTACTAATTTGGTGCTTTCACTTAGAGCTTTACAATTGTTACTATGGATTGTACCTTACATACAAACACATTTTTATAGTAAGTACCACTGTTACAAATATCTTTCTATTCATAACAATATGTTACATATATTGCAACATCAAGTAAAATAATCAAAACAAATTAATTTTCTACTATCAGTATTATTTTTTTATATTTTATTCTGAATTCAATTTTTCTTTTCAGGTTTTTTGGAAGAATCTCAAGTGAACACAATATTGAATAGAGTTAAAAATGATATTACAAAACACATCAAAGACATACAAGACAAACTGCATGATATTGTAAAACAGATAATCATGCAGCAAATGTCAAACTGGGAGGCTAAACCTCCTATTCCGTCCAAATCGTTCCAAAATATTTGCAAGTATGAAATTTTCGTATAAATAGTAAAACTGGATGATCTTAATATTACTTATTATTTTTTTGTATTTGATTTTATATAGGCATATATGTAAACTTCACGAGGCCATAGCAAGTATACTACCAAAAATTCAAATTCAATACTTGTATAGACGAATTCATATCACATTTAAAGAAATCCTACATGAATGCATAAACAAAATGGATAACACTAATAATGATGGACCCTTACGCGGGTAATTTAAATGTTTTTATTTACTATTCCACACCATTTTGTCCACAACATTTTCTTTTATAGTTTTAGAATTATATTATTTTTTTGATTGTTTGTTGATAATTAAAATGTTTAGAATTGTGTCGTCTGAATTAATGTTTTACATTAAGTCGTTAGAAAGCATAGATGCATTACCTAAAGAAGAAATGGCATTGCAGTCAATGAATGATATATGGAATGAAAATTTCTCAACGAACAACTGTCATTAATAAAATTACAGACAAATTGAGTTGAACAAATTTGTACCTATTTTTAATGAGTAAACAATTAAAATTGTTTTAAAAATAATTTTGTTTCATGTACTGGTCAATATAAAAAAACTACCAATAAACCAATGTAATGGTCCAATACTTCATATATTTTTATTGTATAAGCTATTTTGTTTTCTTGAATTCAAATTTTTTTTTCTGGTTTATTGGTATTTTTATAATTACATGAGGGAAGTTATACAATCACATTTAACCTTACAAAAATATGTTAATTTTTATTCTTTAATACTATTTACTATTATTATTCCTTATTTTATTATTTTGGTTTTTCATATATTAGATGTTTATAAGAATATTAATTGTTATTGCTTTTCAACACTGTATTTCATTATTTTAGTCAGTTGGTATCATGTTGTAAGACTGAATATTATGCTTGGTCAGAAAAAAAATTGGCTTATAGAGCATATTAATGGAGACTTAAGATTGTATTGCCTATGTTTTAAATAATTTTATTAAAAATTGTCTACATTTCCCTGTTTAATATTTCCTAAATATTTGATAAAATGAAATAAATATAATTCTAACAGTGCATATTTAGTATGGTATTGTCATTTGAACAAGATGAGATTCATGTTATTGAGTTAAAAACTCAAAAGTTCCATGTATTTAATATTTTAATTGAAAATTAAGTTAAGGTATGGAATGAAGTTATCAACATTCATAGCTAATTTATTATTGAATAAAAATTATTTTAATTTTAAAGTTTCAAACTATTAGGGTATGAAGTCAAAAGTATCTACCTATAGTGTCATTTATTATAAATACAATTATTGTACTGTTGTGTTCATAATGTTAATTTTGTTATATTTTTAAAATAGGAGTATAATAAATCAGTACCATGTTATTATGTAGAATATTATCAAACAAAATATCCATATCTAATATGTTGATTGTTCAACTATAATTTTTGGTTCAATCTAATTGACGAAAAGCTTCAAATTGCTTCTTTTTCATGCTAATGCTCAATTTGTTCTTTTCTTTATCTTCATTGAAATGACTTAGGTATTTGATTTTTATTATTTGAATAAAATATGAAACATAGTCTAAACATAGGTTTATTGATAGGTAGGTACATCATACATTATAACACTACACCAGTAGTTTTATTTATACTTACCATAATAGGTATTTAATTTCAATGAAACATTTAAATGCGTGATTAGGTAGGTAGGTACCTACATTGTATGAATATTAAATGAAAAACACAAATCACAATGATTTGCGTTGACATGACCAAAAATTAGCGTGGTTTAAGATGAAATTTCTAATTTTCTTATCCTATATCTTAAACCGTGTAGGTATTTACCTATTATAATTAAATCTGTGATAACCAAAAATAAATTAAGTAAATAAATATTATATGTATTAAATAGGTACCTACAATCTAGTTTAATTTATGATGATTCTTTTGCTTTTAATTATTAATTGAAATCAAGAATGTGGACGACTTTTTAATGTATACAGCAACTTAATAGTATTTCTATGTTTTTAAATAAAACTAAAACAAAACGTCTACCTACTACCTACTTACGTTTTAGATTGTCTGGTATTGTCGTAGGTTGCGGGGCGGGCGCCCGCCCGCGGCGGGGACCGGGGGCGCCGGGGCTGTTTTGTGGGGGGGGTGGGTGGGGGGAGCGGGAGGGGGGGGGTGGG
>PVMI01023333.1:0-10725 GCA_008528875.1 Aulacorthum solani
TGCCATATTTTAGTACAATAGTATATGGCGCATCTTAAAATGAGGCAATCTTGCATTCGGTTGAAGAATTATTGTAAACGCCGCTCAGTCGAAATTGCTATGTTTCAGTGAGAATCGTACCTATTTAATTTGAAATTAACGTCATACTTCAAAATCATGCCGCTTGTATGTTTTTAACATTTTAAGTTAATTCTACGAATACGTTATCGTGCGTGTAAAAAAAACCTTTTTGCCTATAGTACGCATAACTTAATCGTTTCAAACATTAAATCGATTTTTATCAAAACTATACACACATAGGTACCTATACTTTGAGTTGAGCGCCGGTCTCGTTCCAGACTTGCGAAATGCGAGAGTGTTGTGTGTGTCTCGCGTGTGTATGCAAGATTAGGTATGTATCGTATACAATAAGTATGCAACATATGAAATGTCAAGAGTCCGTGTGTGTAATATACACTCGAGGACATTGTGTAGGTATATAGTGTACTGTATGCCCGTGCGTGTGCGGAAAATGCCTTGTTTTTGTTGAAGCGGTTAAGGCGGTTTGAGTAGAAATAATAAAATCAATAAAACGAGGCCTTCGGGACGCGAAGTAAAGGTCCGGGCGAAATATGTGTTTACCTCCTGTTAAGTATATGCACGCGTAATTATACACAAGCGCGCCCGCACACGCCCGCACACACACTAAATTATATTTACAAACGTATATGTCTCGCAATAGTCGAGAACAAATCGCGCGCCGTGGACGTCTCGACGGACGGGGCGTGTGTATAATATTATGTACCTATACGCGTAACAGCGCGCAATGATACTTTTGGGTCGTCAGCCGCGCGTATTACCGCGTATATTACCGCGTTGTTACCGCGGTAGATGCGTGTCTACTGTATATACCGCATATATCATATAATATAACATGGCACAATAATAAATAATAATACGACGACGGCGATGATGATGATGTGTACCGCCATACGGCGTCTTGCATACTATGCATATTATATCATATTAAATTATGCCTACACATTTTATTGTACATCATAATATTATACCTTTGTATCCGTCTGCACTTGTCGTTCATTCGTGTACCTATACTGCATTGCGCTACGTCGCAGGTAAGTTATATTATGTACCCATCGATAAATGATAAACGATGTTTCGCCCCGAACAACAATAATAATGATGACATTCATTCCAGCAGTATATAATATATACATGCATAGCCATATAGGACGTATATTAGGTACTGCACCATTTTACGTGTATCCAAATAGATATATGATATGCCTGACTGCTTATATATACATGTACAGGATGATTGAGTGATTTCCGAGTGTGCTCTCCCTAATTTGTTTCAATAATTGTAGTTATTCAATGTCTGATTTTTGGAATTTTGAAACACACCGATTAGACATACCATATATTTTAATTCTTGAGATATTTGTATTACTATTAAGGGATGTTCTATAGAGATACAACCTTTTGTTTTTCGAATGAGTAAGTAAAGCCATTTTCTACTGTAAATTATTCAGCTGATAATTTTCCTGCAATGTATCAAAATTCGAACCAATAGTTTTTAAGTTATTTCACTTTGTGTACTAGGTTTATCATAATGGGTTTGGAACTAAGGAAGATAATATCTTATATAGGGTAAAATGTGATTTGAAAATCTTAATAAATCTATCAACATTTATAATTTTTAAAAGTGGTCCAAGTATAATAAATACTAGATCCAATATTATACCTACTTTATATTTTAGTAAAACCATTTAAAAGATCTTAGATCTTTGCATAAACATACTGTACCTAATATAAATGTATTAACCTCTGAGCAAAGCGCACACAATGCCTAATGTACAGAGTGATTCAACGCTATTATTTTCTTCTTTAATAATGAGATTATCCTGCGAAATCTGATTTTTGTAACTTTAAAAAAAAATATAATATTTAAGTTTTCTTGTATATTATGATACTGCACTTAAGAAGTCCGTTAACCCACGTGCAATAGGACGTAGCTCATCCGGCTCCCGTTTTTCGAATACATGTATATTTTACTATGTATATTTAAGCTGTTTGTCTGTTTATCATCGTATTACATGCATGCCTATAATATACCTTTAATTATGATTTGATGTATTATAATATGTTATTTGATGTGCACTAGCATATACTTAAGCAAATCGCATTCTCAAGCTCTAGTGTAAAATATGTGCATGAAGTTTATATTCAGTGTCATATTTTTGGGGAATCGGTGATGTGAGATTACCCCCCCCTCTTTCTTTAAGAACTGCACTAGGTGTTTTTTTTTTATGTATTCTTTCGATTGTATTATAATGTAACAATAAATAATTTTGCCAAACTGCAGGCATTAGATAGAATAAAAATGAGTATTATACATTTATACTGTTTAAAAATAAAATTTAAGAAGTGGCGAGAGGGATGAGTGGGGGAGGAGCATTAAATTTTTTTTAAACGTCCCTCCCCACCTGTCTCCATTTTGGTCGAGCTTGGGATAGGTTTTGCGATCGTCGTACCGTAGTATAATATGTGTACACAACACCGTCGTCGTTGTTATTGTCCGCATATATACGTCACGGACGCGACTGCAAAGCGCATGGACCACTCTATGTATAATATATATATAATACGACCGTGCCGGGCTGCTGCGTTCCCATAGCGACGGGACGATCGGCGGCGGCGGCGACGAGTACAACGACGACGACGACGACGATGACGGCGACGTGATCATTATATATTATTATTAGTCAACATGCCAACAGGCAAGTGACCGGACACTCATATTCGCGCCTCGAGACAGACGAACCGCTCATAATATAATACGATCGCTCGTATAACATAATAATAATATATTATTATTATTACTACAGTAATACTCCCGGAGCAGTGTGTTATAATCATCAAAATCGGTATTCGTTTCGGCGGGACTCGTCGTTTGGTTTCCGGAAAATTTGTTGTGAAATAATTGTATTGTTATCTCTGTGTGTCCAGCGATTCGAAGACGGAACGCGGTCGCCCGGCCGATCTGCCACGACCACGTCAGACACCTCCGGCGCATTATATCGCATTGTGTTATTATTGTATTTAGGTCTCCGGTCTCCAAAACGATGTCTTCTTCAGCAGTATCCCTTGATTAATAACCGGCCATCCACAATTTACAGGTGAGTTTTTTTGTGTGATACATAATACCATTAATAATAAAGCTTAAAATATACGACAATTATTATACATGATATAGTTTATAGTTATACTATTATGGAAATAAGCTGAGGTTATACAATATATATAGCATGTCTAATGTCTCACGTATTGTTGTAGAAATTGAAATATTATAGTTAAGTGTTATTTCAACAGGTTATATAATCATATTATATTGGTACATTTACGTATATTATATTATGTAGGTTACACTCGATAAATAATTATATTAAATTATTACATTATGTAAGTTTAGAATTATTTGTAAATTCATTTACGCAATTACCCGATGATTGAGTTATTGTATCACATTAATAGTATATTAATATCATTTGTCGTGATTTTATTATGATAATTTTTGATGATAAGCGAAAACGATTTTTTTAATGTCGTATTTATTCTCCTTTGCAGTATTTTGAAGAACTGAAACTTTTGAATTGTTATAACCCCTTATCCCATTCTAAATAAAATTTAATAAATAATAAAATATAATGATATGCCTGACAGATAATTATTATAGCTTTATTCAAGCAGTAAGCTTGTAATATTTTCAAAAAGAGTAATAATTTATAGCTCGAAGGGTAAACATTTATTATGAGTTATGACTCATTCAATTCACATATGTAGCGAAATTGCATACACAATGCGCCGCCTTAAGATTTCCCGTTTATGGTATTTATCATATTTAAATTTACTATACTTTTATATATTTAATGTTTCCATGCATAATCAAAAATTTGAGAATGAAATTAATACTCTTTCACATATATATATACTGGAACATTATTATATTTTGTATTTCCTTAAAGTTCCTAATAAAAATATTAAATGCAAAATTATATACTATCTATACAATAATTTAAATTGTATCCATATATTTTAATCTTCAAAATATTGTTTTTATTTAAGCACAGTAAATATTTATCTACACCCACCTGTATCATCAAATTAATACATTTATTTTGATTTATTGAAAAATAATGATCATTGGACGTCAGCACATAGTGTTATATACTAATGCTTATATAAAAAATAAATTGTATTTGTAATGAGTTTATGACTCATATATCAATTATGACATTTGAGTATAACGATTTACACTACAAAAATATTTATTATTTTTTGTATACGAATTGTTTGGTGTTTGAACATTAACAATCTGTTAAAATTAGCTTTAAATAAATTATTTGTGAGTATATGAACATACTTTATATAATATATTATATATGAGTTCGTTTGTTGTTATTATTTAATTAAATACCTATACTTTTGACATCCAGTGAAATAAACAAATATCATTATAAAAATCACATAACAGTATTAGATATAATATAAATATGAGCACGGTACACTTACTTTGAATTTGATGAGTACATGCCTTAAAACATTTTAACTAACATAATTTAATTTCCCCAAAGTAGGCATATAATTCAAATTTAATTACGATTTTTCAAAGTCAATAATTAAACACCTGGCGTCCGGCGATATTAAATTTTCTGTAAATTACTAATATAGTTATTTTTTCAGAATGTAAAAATTGATTAATTCAATGATTAATTTAAATATACAATGAAATTGGAAAATAGGTATACATTATACTTCCCTATTTATAACTTGTTTAATCCTATAGGCTATAACTAACAACTATATACATTAGAAAGTAGAAACCATAGTGATAAGATTATAGTATTATACATCTTTTAAAAAGTAATGTTACACTTAAATTATTTATTTTGCACATTAAATAACATTCTTACATTCGGTAACAACAATAGTACACCTTAACACCCTTTTAAAGGATACGACATAAATATTTTAACTCAAAATTTAAAAGCGTGCATATTTTGTAAGTGATAAATACCAAGACGACGATGACCGTGGCAGTGCCGTTGATAATATAATAATAATAGATTTATAGTAACTTCGAATATTTTTTAATTTGTTATTAAAATTGTTTTTACATTACCCACTTCGGAAATATACTGCAGTCGCAATGTTTCTGGCAGAGCACATACTACAAGATAGGCCACCTTAATGTCACTTCTATAGTATTGTTACCTATAGAGAATTAAAGTCTAAAATGTAAAAGTGTACCAAATCCATACACTTCCTAAAGATGTCCCACTCAAAGTTTCCTCATACAAAACACGCCAAATACCTTAATCATTTGTATTAAAGTATTATTAAACTATTTATTTTTAAAAATCTCATAGAACACACAAGATTTAGATTGTGAATAAACTGAGCTCTTATGCTTCAAAACCATATGTTTATAAAACATTTTGTTACTGACGTATATAATTTACAAAAATTATTGATTTAAAAAGTTAGAATAGACATACATGCCTAATTACTATATTATTAATCATTAATAAAAATCGATTATAAATTAGGTACCTAATATGTATACAAGGAAAAATTGTCATGTTGATAAATGCAGAGTAAACTTAAATCATTAAATGTCAGGTCAGGAATGATTTTAAAAAATGTATAAATAAATCGCTTACACTTGACTTACTTAATATGATATATATATTTTAATAAACAATGTGAACTATGTGAGCATGGATGGTGTATCCAGATTTTTCTTAAATTTTAGCACTATAAAAAACATTCTGATGCCGGGTTGAGTAAAAAAGTAATAAATTTCATGGTAGACTAAAATTAAATGAAATAATCATGGGCCACTAAATCTTGTTTAAGATACTACTAATAGCTCGCTATTGATAATTTTAATGTTAAGTGATTGTTTGTGCAACCTGGCAAAAATATTTTAAAATAAATATTTAATTGCGTTTCATTTAATTATTTTCAATAGAATATTAGAATATCTGATTATTAATATTTTTAAGGTAATTCATAAGAATTCTAAGCAACTTATAAACTAATGATATATATTTAGACTCGAATCTTGAATTTTGTTTATTATATTTTATAGTATTTTATAGATAATCAAAGTGTAGAACTTATTATAAATATCGCATATCATATTAGGTACATCATATTTTACTTCTATTGAATAGGTAGTGGTTATTATTCTGTTATTCACTGGATATTATAATCATTGTTCTACTTCCATTTCACAATGGCGATCGTTTCTGGATATAGATGATGCATGTTGCAAAAATTAAATTTGCGTGCTGTGATGCTTTACCCATAATGATTTCCTTCGCATACCATATACTTGCATACCTATATAATATTTACATATTGTTTCAAACTGTATTGGATTCCTTTGAATTTCCTTTGCCCTTGACCAACAAACCGTAAGTAATAGTACCTCAAACACAGACCTATTTTCATTATAAGAGACGTGATGACAACGAGCAATTATTTAAATGCTTTGTAAATGACTATTTCTCGGCTTACAACTTTGTGGCTGTCATTACAACTATATTACACTGTCAAACTGCCGGTTGCACGTTCTTGAAACAATTTTCGTCCTATCAAAGTCTTCTCAGAGAAATAGGCACTTAGTGTTAATAAATGCACGGGTATGCACTATTTTACTTCAATGATTTCGTTGACCTTCGCCTAACAAACAGTTTCTGTCAAAAGCTGTTTATAATATCATCATTCATCATCGCTGCCTCTTTTATGCTGATATTTTGCGGTACTGTATAACGGAAAACTTCAGCTTTGAACATACATTTTGATTTTAATTAATTTTAAATGGTCACATTACTCATATAATATTATATGGTGTATAGTTAATATTATGCTGAAATAACGGATATTACTTATGTTTTTTTTAGAACCATATTCATATAATCATATAGTATATGCTACATAGTATACATAAAATTAAAATTGTTAAAATTATTTGATACAACTTTTGAGATTATTTGAAATTCCATATAATGTATTATAATTGGTAGTACTATTTCCCTCGAGAATACGGCAGATGTCTATATCGATTCAAAGTAATATACATATACATCAGATAAACAATGGTTTTCGACTAAACTATAAAGGGTTAAATGTTGAGTTTCCTATTAATAGGAATTTCCTATTATCCTTAAGTGCTTAACAACAGTTTGCTATTTACCTAATTAATCAAAGAAAGTTATTTACTTATGCATTGCAAGCGCTATTTCAGTAAAATGGTTACTGTTTATACTAGTGTAATTTATTTTAATATTGTATTTAAAAAAAAATGTAATTCATACATAGGAAGTCAAAGAACTTAATTTTTATTCAACAAATTTCATATAAATACAATTTAAATATATTATGTGATGTGATTCAATATTAAAATATCAAGTATTATTTTATGTAATAAAAGTGTGGGCTGCAAAAAGGATAAATTGAACTAATATGCGTAGCCTATTTGTACTCAGTACCTAGTCATTATAATATAACTTATAAGTTGTATAATTTTCCATTTGTAAAATTATTAGTTTATTATTTAATTTTTATTTGAGTAAATGTAACTTCATATAAATATAACAACAATAGAATAATAGTGCAATATACCATATTTATAATAACATAAAAACAATATAATTTTATTTATTGAAGATTTGTATTTATTCAACAGAAATTAACTTAATATAAGTAATTAATAAGTATCTCTGTTCCAATAAATACCTATAGGATTTTATTCTGTGAAGGTGATTTGATACTTTGTACTTAAGTACTTATGTAGTTATATATCACTGAAGTAATATAATTTGATTATACATATAGTACACATGACACTTGAAACTAGTAAACTACCTAAGATTATTTAAATGTACTAGTGGTTATATTATATGCATATTTTATATGTTTAATTTGAATAATTCAGTGATCAACCCTACATTGACGTAACTGGATAAAAATCAAGGGACGTTCAAAATAATTTACTCACCATAATCAAAAATTTTATTATACATAATCTTTTTTAAATACCTCATAAAGTTATAACGCGTACGACGTATAGATACGTAATAAATTTAAGTTTATGTACAAATTAACCTGATTACAGAACTATTTGACAAAATTTTCAATTTTGATATTATTATAGGCACCTACATGTTTTGATTTCTTTAAAAATATTTTTTATCGATTTCAAGTCTGACCTAAATTTCTTTAAAAATGTATACAAATCAAAAACTTAAACATATTTTAATAAATTTGTCACTTTTGACCTGACAGCCTGTATTTAGATCCTTAAAATTCGTAACTGTTGTGGCACAAACTATATAAACCACATAAACTTATCGCGGATCGTGGTCAAAACCGAAAACGCAGGATTTTCCCCGCGGCGAACCCAGACGAGCAAAGCCGGATTATATAGGTTCGATGCCGGTATGCTGTCCTGGAATAAATTTATTGCCAATCCAGGAGAAACGCAATTTCGATAAAGCTTCTTATGAGTTGACATAATTTAAGTCGTCATGGATACATTAGTTTTTACCCGAATGATCGCATTACCTATAAAAAACAAAATACATAATCACTTATAGCTTAAGGTCCTTTCATTATTAAAAATTATTATTTTCGTGTATTTTACCATACAATATTATTATGTAGTATGTACCTATTTACGTATGTTGTATGAATAATGCGGGTATAGATCTACAAAGATGTATAAAGAAATTTTAAAAATTGGTTCGTATAAAATTAATTTACAAATGGTATCTCAGTTATTTTATTTATTTAGTTTATAAAATAGCCGGCATGTTTCTTCATTGTCATTTTCAATTTAAGTACATAAAATAATAAGCTGCAGACTAGGTATAGTATAGTAATTAGTAGGTGCAATGTTAAATAAACATAAACTATATTATAAAGTATTTTTAATTATTATGAATTATTTTAATTTAATTTCTGTATTATGTATAATACCTACTATATAGTAGGTACCAACTTTTGATGTTATATCGATTAGAGAGTTTTAAAAAATATTTCATCATTTGATAATCGGTACATTATTGTGATTCTGTAGGCCACAATAAAGGAAAAATACTGTTAGTTAAAAGTCTTAAATAGTTGATTCTAATTAGCTTGAAACCTACTAACCAACTATCGTTAATGAAAAATCGAACCCTTTATAGAGAGAGAGACTTGTGAAAAATTAGTTGATTTTGAATCATATAAATCACAGTAAGAAGTCAGACGCGTGGAATCCAGACATATTTCATCACTGTGAAATTTATTTTGATTCTATGGTACTATGGTACTATGGTAGGTAATACATACAATATAATAAACATGTTATAATCACAAAATTATAAAATTAATTTTCTCTCAAACTCGAGGTGAAGTAGGTACATTTTATGGCCCAAGTAATAAGTATAAACAATTAAGAAATCCAAGTGAGTGTAGCTGTACAGATTAAATAATATACATAGGTACCTATCATACCATATTATGTGTATTTAATCTATGATATAGCCACAATCACCATCCTGGCATTTTAATTTCAGTTGCTTCTGTGCAATATATATACCAATATATTACCTATACAATGTTATGTATATTGTATCGTCATTTTTATCGTCATTGCTATCATCAATATGGGCAATCACTAATTATTAGCAACTCAGCTCCTGACTTATTACAAAAATATAATAACATCCTCTCAGAAAAAAAAAAGGTAAAAAATATTATTTTCTTATAATGTAATTAATAATAGGTATGGCTAAAATAATATTATTTTAAAATATAAGTATTACTCAGTTTTTCTAAATGTCAAAAATCACCTACTTCGACATTTTGGCAACTGATAGGTATTAAGTTGATATTATTTACCTTAACCTGTATGCAAATATTATTGTTATATTATTAAATTAATTGTTATAATACAAACTCAGCAGATAATATGGTGGAACTTTGAATAGGATCACCGTTTTCGAACTATTGTATTTGTAGGTCACGGAAACGGGCCGACAGGCGACAGTCAACAGTCGTATGTGCAACACAATATAAATGTGCCATTATGTGCGTTATTAATATTTTATCGAGCATAGCTTACACGCACGCGACGCAGTCGCACATTCGTACATCTCACGTCATGCTATAGCTATACAATCCATAAATAATCATCCAGGGGTGTCACTTCAATTTTTTTTGGGTACAAAAGAAATATTAAGCAGGCCACTATTTTGTCTCAAAATATTTAATGCCTTGTTGACACAATTATAACAGGAGATAGACGACATGAAAATTTTATTTAAGTTACTCTTGATGAGGAGAAGGAAAAGTTTTGATAATAAGTCAAAATAAAATGAAATAAAAAGCTATCCTCAAGCAATGTGTGTATTGAAAAAAAAATTTTTTTATCTGTCATCACCTTTTGCCATTATAAGATCTTTTTCGATAGCATCTTCTATGAATTTAAATTAGTACTTTGAGGGCTCATAAGCAAAAAATTCCCAATAATTTTCAAAAGCGTCAGGAAAAACAAACAAAAAAATTAAGTACACTGAGATTTTTACACAAAATTGGTTTTTGACAAAAACGATTTTGGTTTTTTGTGGAACTCTAAAAAAAATTACGGTAGGTACATAAAATTCCAATGAAAAT
>PVMI01023334.1:0-15643 GCA_008528875.1 Aulacorthum solani
GAATACTAAATTACCTAGAAAAAATATAATTTATGGTTTGAAAGTTTTATGAAGTGTATAATTTTATTATTGGTATTCAGAGAAGTGACTAAAATAAAGCCATACTTTTTTTTATTATGAAGTTCCTTATAACACCCATTCATCCATATTGCCTCAAAAATAAAATAAATTGTCAAGTTAAGGATTGTGTAAAAACTTATTTCAATTGACTGTTCTACATTTGTACGCAAAGTGATATTTTTGTTTAAGGGTAGGTACTTATAGTTATTAAAATATTTAATTTAATTTAATTACTAATGAGTAATGAGTCATAACGATTTTGTTAAATTTTCTATTATTATATCCTTAACCCTTATATTATAACCTTAGGCGTTTGGAAATTGTATCATTATAATTTGAGAAAAAAGAAATACAGAAACTTTTGTTAAATTTTCATTTATAATATTTTATCAAGAGATTTTAGGTTTTGAATATATGAAAAGAGTAATTATGTGTTTCAAAATATTACAAACCAACTTACTGAATTTTAAATTATTTTATTTCCTTGCTACAACAAAATAAATATGTTTATCATATTTGTGTGAAATTAATTAATATCAATGTAATTACATTCTAAATCGATGACACACAAATGAAATGATTAACATGATGAAAAAATATTGTCATTTTAACATTAGTTTATTGCTTAGTCTTTATATTATCAAGAGTTTCCAAATCTTTGTGTGCTTTTTCTTACAAATGTATATTAAGAGTGTATTTACTTGCATGCTAATATAAAACTAAAATTACTTTTATATTTTTCCATTTTACGAATGAATAATATTGCATTACCCATACTAAATTCAATTTGTTAAATTTTGTGATATGCATACAACATTTTTATCAACCGATTCAAACATATAAAATCTTCAAAACTAATGCACACTAATCATAAATATCCGTATTTATTTCAAAAATAACTCTTGAATTAAAGCATCATTTTCATTGAAAACATTGGCTATAAAAATAATAATATACCTTGGTGGTATTCATGAAATTATTTTGATGTATACAAATTAAATAATACTATACCTTTTGCAATTTATGCATATATTTGCCGTTGTCTTTTAAAATACAATATATGATATATTTTTTAAGGGAATCACTATAAATATTATTAAAATATAATATCATAATAAGTGATGTAGATGACACTGTTAGATAAAAATATTTACAGGATACGTGATTATTTTGTATGACTCATTCAGACAAATTACCATAGAAAATAAATTCAAAGAAAAATACACATTAATAGATGGAATTGCGTAATTTATGCCGTCATTAACATGTATAAAGTAATACCGTAATGGCTTAATGTATAATAGCACATAAAAATAATTGTTATTGATAGGCTCTAATTATTTAATTATTTTTTATATAAGCTCAATGTATAACATTATGGTGTTATCATTAAATTCAACCCTTGTAAGCCAAAAATTCTTGCATCATTCAAACTATAATTTAAAAAAGACCTGGGAATAGACCATCATAGTGACGGAACTGTGGTGTAATTTTTAGAGCACGCTCGTAGTTTTTTAATATTATTTGAGCTTGGAAACATTTACAGGAGTAATTTGAGCATAACAAAGAAGTGTATATCAAGAAAAATTATGTACCAACGACATCCCTCCGTACTTATACTATTACTTACTTATATATATATATATATTACTTACTATTATTACATCAAAGTGACTAATTCTGTAGTATACTAAATTGGCACACAGCAGTTAGGTAATAAAAAGTGAATAAATATTATTTTTTAAATGTTTTTTTAAAAACAAAAAAAAAACAGAAAAATCTAATAATTCTCTATCTTGCTAAAATCTAAAATAGTCAAAAAACCTAACATATTAATTATATAAATTAACGATTAAAAAAGATGATGTGTACCTACTTATCTATTACAAAATACTTTGGTAGTTTTTTAGCCCTTTAAAATAAATAACTTTTATCTATTTCAATGTATATTTTTATAACAAAATGGTTTATTTCATTTCGGAACCTTGTATACAAATTTACTTTTCACATTATTAACTAAAAAATATAAATACCTAATAAATCTTTTATCATTCATAATATTTTCTATGGTTTCTTTAGTTGCAGATGTATAACTTCTTTTACAGTATTTATTTTATTACTGAAGTTTTTAACTTTTTATTGTGGTACCTTTTGTAAAAATGTACTTTCTTAAATTATTAAAAAATAAGTACCTACCTAATAAATCTTTTATCTTTGACTTTGACTCAATATACACGTCATGCACTTTTTTAAACGTCTCGTATAAATTATATTTTATATTTTATCAAAGTGATTACTTTTTTAATTTAAAATACCTACGGCTCAAAAGCTTCACCAATTGAAGGTCCTTAATAAATCTAAGTGATTTCGATGATTACATATTTAAATTATATTGTTAAAAACAGATGTGGGTTAAACCATTAATGTTAGTATGAAATAAAAAATAATAACATATAAATCCTCATAATAATAAATTAAAACTTCGATTATAATAATTTTACAATTCAATTTTTAATAGCCTACAAAACAACATTTATAGGCCCAAATATATGGTGTTGTAAGTAATAGATAACAAATTAAAAATATAGTTTAAAATTAATTATTTTAAAATGTAAAAAATTTTAATATTGTATTTCATAATTAATGTTATAATTAATCTGTTTTTCCTTGTTACCTAGTATGATAATTTTTACTTGGAGAAAACAATTCCATGTACGATGTTTTATTTATATAATACACCGTGAGGCATTGTAAAATCAATAGAATTATTATTTGACTGTATTACATAAAAAATACGATAGCTGAGAACACACCTAAATTTTAGTGCTTTCATAAAAATAATATTACTTTAATGTATGGTTTTAATTAAAATTATTATTTGTGTATCAACTATCTTTTGTTAATAAAATTATAATAAATATACAATAAGTACGATCCAATATGTAAGATTATTTATAAAAATAATAATATACAAATAACCTACAAACCTAATAAATGCTTAATTTGTACAACAGAAACAACAGCTATATTCAAAGCTAACTTTTAATAACCAACATACATATCATACTCAGAAATAAACCAAACACAGTGAACGGTGTAAAAATAATTTCTACCCAGGTGATGTGGCAACTCCCATCCAAAACAAGTTAGAGGAAGCTATCATAAAAATAAACAAGTAACTCATGTGGTTATATGTACTGGTATAGAAGGCAACGAAACAGCAGAAAAACAAGTCAAAATTATATCCCATAATATCAAACTTAAACAGCAAAGCTGGAAGGAACGTACCCTATGATATTAAAAACTAAATAAAAACTACATAAAAGCAAACATATAACATAAATGTCAACAACTATGGAAACAACAAAACACCAAATTAAGAACAGAACTTTAAATGTAAAAACCCCAAACTCAAATGAAAGGAAGAAATTACTTTAAATCGCCTTCAAATGTTATAAAGGGCACAAAGTTTGACCCGAGGATTTCTGAAGCCTTAAAAAGAACCTCCTCAATGTGCATTGTGTGGAGCTAACCTTTCGATTAAACACATACTAAGTTCCGGAAATACGAATCAAAAAAATTTATTCAAACGTATTTAAAAACCCCGATATCTCTCTTGGTCTGAAACTTCTAATTCGAAAAACAACAAAACAATCAATTTAATAAAAATAACCAACTTATTCAACAAAATCTATTTGCCACATAAAAAAAATGTATCAATTTAAAATTATGTTCATTATTTTTATTTTTATAAAAATTTCGTATTTTTCCCTCACTACCACATTCAATTTAATATTGTATTTATTTAAATGATGCTGTTACGAAATTGAATTGTAACTAATATTTAATAATTTGCCGCTGATGTTTTTTCGTGATAAATAGAAGAAGAAAAAAGATTAACTGCAATGAAATTTACTGAATATATTATATTCTTGTTGTTGAAAGAAAAGAAGAAAGAATTATTTTTAAAGTAATAATTGAATAACTTAGAGTTTTAGTTAATTATTAAAACTATGAATTAATGATGTCATAACTGAATAAATTAAAAATTAATCTCGATAAATTAGCAAATTTTTCTTTTAATGCATAGCTATTTGTTTATTTAGTTAATTATGTAGGTGCCCGCAAATCCCAATATTTGCTTAAATTTCAAAAATTTTGTTGCAATGACCATAAGAAAGAAAAACTAATCGAGAATTTAACTCACATTCTCTACGAAAACTGTTTGTAACAATATACCTTAGAATGTCAACCGTAATAACATATACCTATACATATACAATATACATACATAATACATCTAACGTTGTGTTTATTATTGTATTAATAAACGTTGCTACATGGGGGTCAAGCAATGTGCAAACAGTTCGGACCCCTCGTGGTGATGTTACTTAGAAAAAAATACACAATACATTATTATAATAATATACAGTGTGTTAGTATTTTAAGCGAAATAAGTAATTTATTGTTTTCCGTCATGTGTAAGATACTTACTCTAAAAGTCTGAAATATTTTGTACGTCTTTTCCAATTCTTTTTGTTTCCTATAATAACCGCCTTACTCATCTTATGCGGAATATGTCACCTGTATCTTTAATAAATAATAATATATTAATATTACTGTACAATGACTGGTTTGATTGCTCTGCATTCTGGACCGGAAATAATATATTTCTGTTTACCTAATAACTTAGGTATATGGGCGATCACGACGTATTAATAAATAACACATTTGGTATTATAACTGTGTTATTATATTATTAATTTTATTTTTTACTGCGTTATTCTGTTTGTCATTGCCCTTTCGAGACAACCGCCATCTTTGGGTTCAGCAATGTTATTATAATATAGTGGCTAACAAATTCTAAATTAATATAATACGCTTGTGTACAGTTCGTGCGTCATTGCTATCTGGGATCATCTGACGGCGGAAAGCGTAAGCGTTCTCGTATTATATTGGTATAATATTATATTGTATAACATACATTGGCCGCCGCCAACGGACGGACAGTAGGTGTAAATTAGTAACGTCCGGTGATGATGAGTACAACAGTGGTAGTATATGTATATATTTATGTTAATAAATGTATTTAGTTTGTGTGCGAGTGCGGTGGTAAATATGGCCAACGACGATGTGCATTCGGTGGTGTTGATTATATAGACGTACATCGCTTGCTGCTCGAACGTACCAGTATGTGATCTGCAACTTTTTCCCGTTTTATAAATTGCTAAATTAATTGTTACTGTTATCGTGGTAATAAAAAAAAACAACTAAAATTCGTTTAAAAACTTAATAGTCACCATAATTTTATGATGAAAAAAAAGTAAAAAAAAATAACGATAATACGTCATAATAAGATGATGATGCGTTAGACTCTATCGGTTAGAGTGAGACTCTATTGTGATGACGGCATTTACAAGTACGGATAATAACTTTTTATTTTTTTATTTTTTATAAACAGATAAATAAATATGGCCACAATAGACGGGCGACCCGCCCAATATGGGGTAACGTTAAAACAATTACGTGAGCTCATGGAGCACAGAGGTCGAGAAGGAATCGCCAAACTAAACGAACTGGGTGGCGTTCAGGATGTTTGTAAAAAGCTGTATACATCACCCAGTGAAGGTAATTATTAGATTTGTGTATTTTTAACAAATAATTTTGATTCTATTCCGTTGTGTTTATTACGTTTTGTAGGATTAAGTGGATCTACGGCCGATCTGGAGCACAGGAAAGAGACGTTCTCCTCAAATACCATACCCCCTAAACCTCCAAAGACGTTCATGCAACTTGTCTGGGAAGCTTTACAAGATGTCACTCTAATTATTTTAGAAATTGCTGCTCTCGTATCATTGGGTTTATCACTTTACAAACCTGCCGACGAAGAATGTAAGTTTTTCCTAAAATTCTGAGTACCTATATGACTATTATTTTTTTTATATATATATACTAATACTATAATTTTCGTTATTGTAGCAATGGGTGCAGAAGACGATGAAGCAAAACATGGATGGATTGAGGGATTAGCTATATTAATATCTGTTATAGTGGTCGTTATTGTAACAGCGTTTAATGATTATACGAAAGAAAGACAGTTCCGTGGTCTTCAAAAT
Source organism: Aulacorthum solani (assembly GCA_008528875.1). Classification (NCBI taxonomy): domain Eukaryota; kingdom Metazoa; phylum Arthropoda; class Insecta; order Hemiptera; family Aphididae; genus Aulacorthum; species Aulacorthum solani. Next base: position 6,177 of record PVMI01023334.1, read on the forward strand.
CGTATTGAAGGTGAACACAGATTTAATGTCATCAGACAGGGCGAACTGCGACAAATTTCCGTAGGAGAAATAGTAGTTGGTGACATTTGCCAGGTAATTATACTTTGATGACTTGTCAATGACGAGTTAATATAAATAGTAACCAAATGTCGTCATTATTAAACAGATTAAATACGGAGATTTGCTACCAGCTGATGGTGTGCTAATTCAAAGTAATGATTTGAAAGTTGATGAATCTTCTTTAACTGGTGAGTCAGACCACGTTAAAAAAGGAGAAGCATTCGATCCCATGGTCTTATCAGGTATGAATAATTTAGTTTTTAGCTGTAAAAGAATCTCAATATATTTTTTTTTCATTTAAGGAACCCATGTAATGGAAGGTAGTGGAAAAATGTTGGTCACTGCAGTGGGTATAAATTCTCAGGCTGGGATAATATTCACACTTTTAGGCGCAGCAGTAGATCAACAAGAGGAAGAAATGAAGAAACAACGGAAAGGTAAACTGTTTGATCTCATTCAAACTTTGCATAGTTATAATACTACAGTTTTGAATATAATTTATTTCATTATACCATTATGGCGTTATTCATAAAATTTGAAATTCTCGTAAAATCATTTATACTTTTGTTATAAATTTTATATATGTAGAAGGTTCAAAGAGATGTGATGACATTGAGCAACTTTCATCAAGTTTTTTTATACTAATTTTACGATTTATTTGATACATTGAAATTCGATTCACTAACTTAGTAATCAGTATCTGGAATATGCATTTTTTTTTAAAGATATGCTTAATTTCTCTGTCACTGATATTTTATCACACATAATCCATTTATTTTGTATTTATTAGTTATATGCATAGTCAAATACGTTATACTGAAATACGGGAAACTTAATGTTAATGGCTGGTGACATAGCGATGAATTTCACTTGCGGTTAGCTATACAAAATACTACATAAAAAATATAGCATATTAATAATATGGTATTATATTGTATAAGGAGATGGATAGGCAACCCCTAGTGACATTGATCTCCACTGACTAATGTCTCAAAACAATTTTACTAGTTACCTGTATCGTCGTATGTAGTATTTGGTATTTTACCCCTAAATAATTTAATTATACTTATTGATACTATTAATTAATATTTTTTCAAACTAATTATTGTATTAAAATATTTTATAAATAGAAGCCAAAAAACTCAAGACAAAGAAGAGCCTAACTGATGAAGTACCACCTACCATCAACAGCCATGCCACTGATATCGGTATGAAACAAATGGATAAGGGAGCTGAAACAGATGATGATACTGCTGGAGGTGGAGGACAATCTGGTGAGTCAGAAGAACCAGCAAAAAAAGACAAGTCCGTGTTGCAAGCTAAACTCACAAAGTTGGCCATTCAAATTGGATATGCTGGTAAGTAAACCAATTGTAATCTTTTAGATTTTATATTACACACATTTTATTTTCATTACTAGGATCAACAATTGCCGTACTCACTGTGCTTATATTGGTAATTCAGTTTTGTATCCATACATTTGTCATACAACAAAAGCAATGGAAGAACCATTACGCTGGTGAATTTGTTCGTCATCTTATTATTGGTGTCACTGTTTTGGTGGTGGCTGTTCCTGAAGGACTTCCTCTCGCTGTAACTTTATCTTTAGCATACTCAGTCAAGGTAATTAATATTATTGGGTTATCATCATTGTCGACGTTTATGTTTATTAAAACAAAAATGTTGCATTGTACTTTTAATTATTAATATTTATTTTGTGAACTATGTAGAAAATGATGAAGGATAACAATTTGGTAAGACATTTGGATGCTTGCGAAACTATGGGTAATGCCACTGCCATTTGTTCTGATAAGACCGGTACACTAACAACAAATCGAATGACAGTTGTTCAGTCTTACATCTGTGAAGTTCTCAGTAAAACAATGCCTCAATTTGCATCTATACCATCAAATGTTGGAAACTTATTAGTGCAAGCTATATCTATTAATTCAGCGTATACGTCTAAAATTATGCCACCCGACGATCCAACCAGTGAACTACCGAAACAAGTTGGTAACAAAACCGAGTGTGCACTTCTAGGATTCATTCTTGCTCTTGGTAAAAATTACCAAACATGGCGTGACGATATACCCGAAGAAATGTTAACACGTGTATATACATTTAATTCCGTGCGGAAGTCCATGAGTACAGTCATTCCAAGAGAAGGCGGTGGCTACAGATTATTTACTAAAGGCGCCTCCGAAATCGTACTAAAAAAATGTTCATATATCTATGGTCGCGATGGTCGATTGGAGAAATTTACACGTGAAATGCAAGATCGTTTGGTGAGAAATGTCATTGAACCCATGGCTTCTGATGGCCTCCGTACTATTTCTGTTGCGTACAAAGATTTCATACCCGGAAAAACCGATACGCCCAACCAAGTGCATTATGAAGGTGAACCCGATTGGGAATCCGAAGACAATATAGTGTGCGACCTCACTGCACTATGTGTTGTAGGAATTGAAGATCCCGTTCGACCAGAGGTAAAATTTACACTTTCTCTATGGCCATTTAAAGAGAATGTATTGTTCACTTTGAGTTTAATTGCAGGTGCCTGAAGCTATTAGAAAATGTCAGCGAGCTGGTATTACTGTACGTATGGTTACCGGAGATAATGTAAACACTGCCCGATCAATTGCTACCAAGTGTGGTATATATAAAACTGGCGAAGACTGGCTTGTATTGGAAGGCAAAGAATTCAATCAACGAATTCGTGATGCTAATGGCGATGTTAGTTTAATTTGCTATTTTGATTTTAATAAAATATGTATTAAATTGTTTTGTCCTTACAGGTTCAACAGCATTTATTGGATAAAGTGTGGCCTAAATTGAGAGTATTGGCCAGGTCATCGCCAACAGATAAATACACACTGGTAAAGGGTATTATTGACAGTAAAGTGAGTGAAAGTCGTGAGGTAGTGGCAGTAACCGGTGACGGTACCAATGATGGTCCTGCATTGAAAAAAGCTGACGTTGGATTTGCCATGGTATTAAACATAAATTACATAGTAAAAGCTAAAACAATAATAACTTTATTTATACATAACACGTAACTACTTATTAGTTGTAAACAATTTCTGTTACTTGAATGATTTTGTAACGGTTTGTAATTTAGATATTTAAACAAAGTAAATAGGTATAATATTTATTAATAACTATTATTTACTTAAATTTTTTATTAAATTTACAAAAATTATAACAATATAACGTTTAAAATATCCATGTCCCGTAATCCGTGTAATTTTGACATTAATAAATTGCGAATATTTTTGTTTTTAAACGTAATACTTGATCTATATTAAAAAGTAATTCTTTAATTTCGTTTGATTCCTACCATATAAGACCTAACATAGGAAGAAAGCCATTGTTGCTTGTTAGTTGTTGCGCTTTTTAAAATTGTTTTGTAAAAATATCAATAACAGTCAAAAGTCAAGTATTAAAATTTGCATCTGAGAGCGATCGTTTTTGTGTCGTCTCTATATAACAATTATTGTTTTTAATGATAACATAACTATCCACACCGGCGAAACGCTATAATCGTGTGATATTTGTTTGAATGCATTTATTAAAAATGTAGTTTGTTAATTCACACCTGTAAATACCACTTCGCGTATGGTAAATATTTAAAATACTTTCTTAAAAATAACAATTCACATTCATACTTGTAAAAAACCGTTCTCGCGTGACGGCCGTCTTTAATTGCTTAAAAGAATTGTCAAAATGACAAAGGAGTCTAATTCCCATGTGATATTGTATAAATTTGCATTTTGGAAAAACAAAGAAGATATATTTAAATCGTATTGCAAAATGCTTTTCCCAATTAAATTGTGAAATGAATTTTAGTATCAAAATATTAAAATGATTAGTATATTTTTATTATTAATATCTATTCACTATTAGGTATATAAATTGTTTTATTCAGTTACATGATTTACCCAACTTTGGAGTATAACTTACTAGTGGTTTTCAATAGCTTAACGACACATATCTTATGCTAAAGAACCCCATTTAATAAAAAATAAACAAATCGTATAAGTAACTTTTAAAATGTTGTATCAATTATAATCAACTAAAAAAACTTAAAAATTAAATAATAAGTTATGAACAGAATTACAAATTTTTGAATAATTTTCATTGGGTTTTTTTATTACATTTTAATCGTTCGCTTAATACCCTCGTATGTTTGTTTTGTAGGGTATTGCTGGAACAGATGTAGCTAAAGAAGCTTCAGATATTATTTTGACAGATGACAACTTCAGTAGTATTGTTAAAGCAGTAATGTGGGGTCGTAATGTGTACGACAGCATTGCTAAATTTTTACAGTTCCAGTTGACCGTAAATGTGGTAGCTGTTATTGTAGCGTTTATAGGAGCATGTGCCGTCCAAGACAGTCCGCTAAAGGTAAGTGTAACGTCAGACACAATTGTAGTTACATTAGTTATATTTGTTGTTATTTTTTTCGATTTTATGATTTTATTATTAATATTTTATAAAAAAAACCAAAATATGTATTTTTTTGAATTTTTTTCATTCACTTACTCAGGCCGTTCAAATGTTGTGGGTGAACTTGATTATGGACACCCTGGCCTCGCTGGCGTTAGCCACGGAGTTACCGACTTCCGACTTGCTGTTGCGGAAACCGTACGGACGTACGAAGCCTCTGATATCGCGAACCATGATGAAGAACATCATTGGCCAGGCCGTCTACCAACTGACGGTCATTTTCTCACTGTTATTCGCCGGTGACAAGATGCTGGACATACCGACCGGCCGTGGAGCCGAATTCGGCTCGGAGCCAACGCAACATTTCACCGTCATTTTCAACACGTTCGTCATGATGACGCTGTTCAATGAGATCAACGCACGTAAAATCCACGGTCAGCGCAACGTGTTTCAGGGATTCTTCACCAACCCAATATTCTACAGCATATGGATCGGTACTGTGCTGTCTCAAGTGTTCATCATCCAGTACGGCAAGGACGCGTTCAGCACCAAGAGCCTCACGCTGGAGCAGTGGATGTGGTGCCTGTTGTTCGGGTTCGGCACTCTGCTGTGGGGTCAGATAGTCACCACTGTGCCTACCCGAAAAATCCCGAAACTTCTGTCGTAAGTAAAATGCTCGTAAACGCTGAGCTGGCTGTGACAGTCCTGGGGTGTCACCCCCTCCCCCTACTCAAGAACACGACAACAATATAATATTGTAATGATATTTAATATTAGCGATGTTCGATGTATAGTTGGTGTAGCTACTAGCCAGAATTTGATCTCGGTACAACCTTTCGTAGTTTAAATAAATCTTTTTCGTTTTAGAATAAATTCTTCGCATTCCGTCTACTATTAGATCGTATAATTTGACCTCGGGGGAACTACTAAAGTTTTGCTATTTTCGTACGGCATTGTCGCGTATTAACGATGATAGTTGAGATCTATTGCGACTTGAGGCAGATTTCGTATCCGAGACGAACCCATATAATTGTATCCCAACCCCAGATAAAATGTCGATAAGTACACTCTAGTTTTCCCACTCCCGATACTATAAATATCATAGACAAAATAACGTCCTAATAATTATATTGTTGTAGCATTATTATACCGATTGCGAGACGAACCGCGCATATTAACCACCCTGTCGCCTTGTGATTTTTGTCATTCGCAGATGGGGACGCGGACATCCAGAGGAGTACACCAACGCTATTAACCTAGGTGAAGAGAACAGATACGATCCCGATTCCGGGCAAAAGCCGCGGGCCGGCCAGATCCTGTGGATCCGTGGACTGACCAGGCTACAGACTCAGGTTAGAGCATCATTGGCTGCATCACTGATTGCCGCTAAAATAGGGCGAATAAATGTTGATTTTTTTGTCTTTTGTTCACGTCGTTTTATCTTGTTGTCAATGTCCATTCTTATACTTTAAATCGTCCTTAATTTTTGTTTTTATAGATTATTTTATTTCTTCTTGCCAATCGATATACACGTTTCATATAATTTTTTTTAATTAATGTCTTCTCGTCGTATTTCTAAATAGTTATTTCGCGTATATCTTCACTGCAGTGCGACCGTATTATATATTTTTAACATAATATGATATATTCTTCATGGATACGACAATTTTTTCTTTTCGTCGTTTGTTGTTCGTTTTTCTAAAATTTGTGTGCAAGTTATTTTTATATACATCGTTCTTTCAGTCGTATTATATTGTTATTATGTACTCTGTCTCACTATCAATTTCGCCATTTTTTCTCTTCTCTCTTAGCTAGTATATAAAATTCAGTTTTATAGTTTTGTTTTTTAATTTATTTTAATTTATTTTTCTACCGTGGTTCGCACATAACGTTACCAAATGTAACATTGTCTTATGCGTATACCTATATATTATTATATACATTTATGATGATGCGTTTTTGCTAACGTATTTTACACGACATACGTTATTAAACTATTAACGAATTATTAATTAGGACAACATGAGGGGCGTTACAAGCCCTACCGAGGGTCCATAAGATTACTTTATACTAATATCAATACTCATCAGTGATCATATATTTCTAATATATGTGTTATGTTATACTGTATAACATCGTACGTATATAATCAATAGAAAAAAGGAATAATAATTATAATCAAAAACGACATCACTGATATTCGTTGATTGTATTGAAAATCATCCTTATTTTTTTCTATAACGTTTTGTCAAATTCTTATCGTGCTCTTTAATTGGCCACGGAGTAGTATAATAGAAAGTTGTAAGTAGTTTACCATTATTTTTTATTTTATACACAGACGCCGTGTGACTAATATATTATATATTATGCCCGTTATAATATATTATCTGTGACGACTGTACAACATGATAATTTTCTTGTACATTCGTTAACTCTTTCCTCCTACAAACCTTGGGAGATGTTGCAAGTACAACTAAATAATTTTGCACGTCATTATTGTATCGACAACGGTTTTTCATTCAATGGGGCGAATTTTCTATGTCCCTATACAATATACATGTCGTTACGACCGACACATGACACGAGTGATGGGTCCATTTTTATGTTCCAAGTGGTTTTCATCAATAGGTACCTATTAACTTATTCTAGTAATTCCTAAATCTATCCAATTGATCTCGTTATGAAACATGGAAAAACTATTATTCAATATAGATTTAATCATTTTAGTTTTACACAAAAACATTGTTGTGTAAATAACACTTTTTTTTTCTTGGTTGGTTGAAAACACGAGTAACTCTCTTGCCCACCAGTAGCCGAGCGAGCGAGTGAGCCAGCTGAAATCTACCAATCTCCCTCCTTACATGTTATTTGGAAAAACCTAATAACTGATGTGTTGTATAATAAGACAAATCTCGTCAGTGTTCTGTTATCATTTTATTTTTTTCAAGCGAATACTGTGCTACATAATAGTAGGTACATGTAATATTATACATATTGTTATTAATGAGAGTATACATTTTATGTGCTAGTTTTCTTTTGTTTAGTTTTGCTTTCACTAAAACGATTCATAAAATAAATAAAGTATATATAAACAGTAAATTTTGATTTATGTGATCACATAGGTGCAGGTCATTTTGATTCTATTAACTAATGTATTACTTAAAAACATTTTTTAATTATCATTTATACTTAGTTGATTGCAATTGAGTAATTTAATACTCATCTTGTATTTACTCAATAGTAATTTATTGTCTTTATTGGCTTAAAGTTAAAAGACGTACGCGTATTTATTTAGTATTTTTTTTATCTCATGTTGAAATTAAATAGTGGTACCCTGTAATCTGTGGAGTAACTGAAAAATATCTGATTTACATTAATTTCGCACATTACATAATTAATAATATTATGTTATGTTATTATGATTGTAATGTGTTTTAAAAGCCATACAAGCTATATATATGTGATTCAATTATGCGGTCCACAGTCATTCTAATAAATGGTAATCTATAAACATATAATTTGGTATAAATACAACAGGTATTGTTTTTCATTTTGATTCCAATAGTTGATTCTACAAATCAGTGATCTCATAAAGCAAAACTCACTGTATAACACATTTTAATTTTCATTATTACCCACTTTATTATTTTTTGTATAGGGTCTAGTAGAATTTACATAGATTTATCTAATAAGTAGATAGTCCGCGTTTCAATTACTAACAATGTTTTTAGTATATTACACATTTCTTAAATTAAAAAAAAGGTATATTATTATCTTTTAGTTTGAAATGGTAGATAGATAAAAGTTCACTGCGTGAAGTTTTGAGTTTTTAAAATAACTGATTAGTGATTTTTTCACCAACTCATAGGGGCGTATATAAGTGGTTTTATTGTTTTCATTGAGTATAGGTTACGAACCATACTTGATTTAGAGTTCGGTAGTAGGCATAATCGTCATAACATAAACCATATTACGTTACCGATTTGTCAATTATTTTGTCTTTGGCCAGCATCCTCGCCACCCCTAAACCCAAAACCCTTTCAGAACATACCTCTGATTATATGGATTAAATAATAATAATAATAAAAAAAGTATATACATATAACACCTATATCATAATTATTAATTTATTGAAATAAATAAAAATAAAAAGTTATTGTACACATCACCTAAAACGAGATAAAAACACACTTCGCATGACACGCGTGTTGTGTTTGTGTGTTTGCAGCTGCGTGTCATCCGAGCTTTCAAGTCCACACTAGAAGACCTGGAAGAACGACGTTCCATACATAGTTTCCGCACCACTACCAGCTCGCGGGGCCGTCCTTTGTCAGACAACATCACGTACATAGACGAGGAACACAACCACCAAAACCAAGCTGCCCCTCCTACTAACAACAAGACACCACTCAGTGAGGGATAAAAAAAAAACAAAAATAATATTCATAATAACGAATTATCCTATAACTGTCTTGTGAACGTCACGTTTAAAAAGGAAAAAAATCAAAAAAAAAAAAAAAACAACAAACAAACGAGCAATTTCGTAATAATTTATTTATTTACATAATATATTATTATAAACATAATATAATGTATGTGTATACATTATGTAACGATACTTATTATTGTCATCGTTATTTTTTATTTAACTATACATAATATATAACATATATATATGTATATATATCTATTTATTTTTATTTTACTAACGTCACATTTTTTATCGACTTATTACTATTATTATTATTATTATTATTAATATTATACTTACGTACAAATTATATGAATTTTCGAGCTTGGGTATATTTTGTTTTCGTTCTTTTTTTGGGATAGAATATTTATTTTTTTTTATAAACTAACTGGGTGGTTTTCAATCCTATACATTTATATTACATTATATTCTCTCAATGTCTGAATATGTATCTCTCTCTCTCACACTCTCTCTCTCTCTCTCACACTCT
>PVMI01023387.1:0-12997 GCA_008528875.1 Aulacorthum solani
CATTAGTAAGTGCTCTACCCGTATTTATGTGGGTTCTACCAATGACGTATGGTGGCGTGATATTATCATAATCTAATATTACACCTTACTAATATTGAATTGCATTAATATGCGATTTAGGTAAAAACAACTTGTTGTTTACTACAATATGATATTATTATCATTTTTAAATTAATAATTCAGAAAGGTACCTATAGTCAATAAAGTTATGCATTCAGTCAGTCTATGAGGATGCGGGTAGACAGCGCCTATATAGATTATAGGTACCTACTTAGTGCTCACCTACCTATACATACATTACAAACATATAGTTGATACCTATCAATTTTTGAACATAATAACATAAGTATGTTTTATATCATCTGTGGACTGTGGTAACCTAATGCTTATTGAATGATTTTAGGTATGATGGACCAAGTCACTATATAGTGTGAAGTACTCAAGTGATTTTTTTATACCTTAAATTCGTCACTTTTGGCCATTGTCCATCATAAAATAAACATATAATGATTCCAAAAATCATTCTGAAGTTTTATTTAAATATTTCCCAAAAATGTATAGTTTCTCTACATGCAGTTTTGGGAGGATTAAAACTTTATATGTTAAAACGAAACAAGAAATCAAATAATATATAATGTGTATAATACCTACCTGTAGCATCACGAAACTTTCACTCACAGCTCAGTCTAATGTAGTAATTTTTAATATTCAAACTATAATGAATAATACTATAATTCTATTATAGGTAATTATTTGATACCCTTTTAAGATTTAAAATTTAAATACTGATTATATTATACCAATAATATATTCATGTTTTTTTTTTAATCTCACAGCTCCAATTTATACAAATAGCAAAATAATAAGTATATCTAGGTATCTATATGTTATATTAACAATAATACGATTTCAAATAACTGATCATTCTACATTAATGTGTAATACCTAATTGCTTTTATCATGACTGTATCATTCATTAGTCATAACTAGTTGTTTTACCACATTTCTTAACGTTTTAGTAATAATTAGGTAAGCAGGTATTTGTTTCGAGGATTTGGTAGGTTAATGGAAATTTGGTACACAATATAAATATTAAAATTTGATTAACGAAACTAAAATAGTTATTCCCAACTAAATCTAATTTTCAATACTCGTGATGAAATGATAAATGTAAGTATTTGCAAAAACGTTTGCATATTATATGGGTAATTTAAAAAGGGGTAGATAATGTAGGTATTAAGTTTATTTTCTTAAGAGTATTGGTTATTAAAAACAAAAACACGACTATGGTGTTTAACAGTGATGACCTTATTGAGTTTACTTTTTATAAGTTACAATGTCATATGTTATTCATTACCAACTGCGGTACAAAGTACAATAAAAATAATATTATACGCTTTACCTGTACCAATACACGATTGACGTTTCTATACATATACTGAAGCACTGTTGTTCCTATAATAATAATACGTTCGTTCAGATAATGCCTTAGTCGCCGGGCCCCGGGCTTAAGTTCAAAAAAAAAATAATAATAATAATAATAATAATATGCTTTCAATGTACAATATATTATATAACTTATATTTTTGCTGAGTGCACAATTTTTCCAGTCATAACCCAAAAGTATATAGGCATCACCACAATGATCTAACACTTATATTATGAACAATTGTACAATATATATTATACTCCACAACCCTTGGCAAACACTGGATAGTGTCAATGATCACTGTGTAGTGTGCATACCTATATGATAACCTAAATCATTATATTATGATAGTATGTAATATGAATTTTATATCATTACCTATCGTGAATTCCTCGTCATCTTGTTCTATTATTTTGATGCCCCTAAAATCAGATTCAATATTATAATAGGTATTAACATTTCCGCATATTTTTGTGTATATATATACCTACTTCCGTTCCAGTTGATTTTTTTCATAGAACATGGCTAATGTTTAAGGTTACATAATGTGTCAAGGATTAATTGCTCGTTCATCATTGAGAAGGTATATTTTATATATTATTATGTATAATATAATATCACCATCAGTTTGTATTTTATTCTTATAGGTAGGTAGATTAAAAAAAAACCCTTTCATATTATTAAAAATATAATATGAAAATAATATTAAGTATACCCATATAATGATATATTTGCTAGGTATTTAGCTTATACTTAGCTAATACTACATACCTATGCATAGTTATTCATTAGGTATCACTGTATCAGGTATAATCTTTTAGACGTTTAATTAAACTTAAGTTCTATATTTCATTGTGAGTGGGTTGAACCATTAACCAATTAAACCATTACTATCCCAAAGTATGATTATGACACATCACGAAGAAGGGCTTAGAAGTGCGTTCCATAATAACTAATAAGTAATTAACAGTCTATACAATCCTTTTTATAATTCACTGAATTGTATTAATTACTAATATTCACAGTGACAACTGACAATGCGAAACTTTATTTGTCATAACTCATGGAGGCATGGAACATTGGAGCTGTTAAAAATTTAATAGTGTTTATACTTTCATTGCCTACGAAGTTCCACCTTTATTTTGAAAATTACAAAAATCAATATCAACTATATCAAAACAATATTTTATTATTAAATATAATTTGGTTTTAGGTAAGAACCTTCTATAAAATAAATGTGTTTAATTTTAATCTATTAAAAAAGTAAGCAATCTTAAATTCACATATAAAGTGGACACGCAGGTATCGTTCTGCTCAACAGTATAGGTGTCGAGTGTACCTCATAATTGAGTAGGTAAGTCACTGTAATAATGGATATTATATTTAAATTCAATGATTTTGAAAATGTTACTGTGTATAGAAAATGCTAATATAAATAACCAGTAAAAATTTCATGAATATACAGTCATTTATATTTGAATATCATTTAAATATATCGATGATATTCGATAGTTAATCCAAACTATCAATTACTATTCGATAGTGCCCATCACTATTTTACACTCAACTTTTTTTTTTAGTTTGGAAAATATTTCGTAGCAGTATATAAAGTAAGTTCATGATTTTTCATATGTATTTATCGATGCAGATGCAAATGCATTAGAAAAGTCAATAATAGAGATACATTTTTCATAAAATATACTAAATAGTTTTAAAAATTAAAATAATCAATACTGTAATATTACCGCTTATTGATGTACGAATTAATATAATATGTGTTTACTAAGCAACAGGTTACAGCATGCATAATAATATTATAATCGGAATAATAAAGATACTAAAAAATATACTTTCAATATTTAGGAAATTCCTATAATGATTTCTATTGACCAATCTATTGTTTTAAATACTGTATAATATTATATATAACTTAAAAGTTTACATATTAATTTATGGAAATTGTGATTCTAGTTTGAAATTATTTAGTTTATTTAAAACTATAGATAAATAAAGAATAATATTACTAAAAAAAAAAAACAATTAAACCGTCATGGAACTCAACTCATTTTAAATGAAAAGTTTGGAAGGATACTTTAAGATTCATATTAAATTGTTTAAAATATATTCCTATTAGGTTTTATAATAATTAATTACTAGTTAGGTAGGTACTTACAATAATGATGTACTGCACGGCAGCAGCACATACAAACGACGATGCAGCAAATAGTCCACCTAGACTGACTTTTTTTAAAGGTGTATTTATACCGATTTTATACAAGATTGGATAGATTACACCATTAAAAAGTGGTATGAATACCAAAACGAACAACGGATTAATTAAATGTACTTGATCAGGCTTGATTGACCAATTCAAAAAGTCTACCTTGCCATTCATTAGTGTTCCTTGTAATGTCCAACGAGACCCCTTAAAATACACATTTTTTGAATTATTATCTTATATATTTTGTATCTAGAATAAGTCACACAAATGAAACAAATTTATAAGTGGTGAGTCATTGACGCCACAAGTAGTGAAAAAGTCATTAAATTGTTTATCTTTAGATACAGGGATGTATGTATACTATTTAAATTTCTTAATCGTATACAAAATGGATAACAATATGTAACTATATAGGTACGGCCAATACATGGCGACTAACTCAATTAATACAACTTTTTTAACTAACATATTTTATGAAATAACTTACTTGTTGATCAAAAAGTGTGTAAAACAGCGGGATTGGAATTAACAAATACATAACGTCCAACGCTGATCTCAATTCAGATATTTCATGTGCATTGTACTTATCATCAGAATATTCTAACCAATCTTTTCTTTTCGCTTCATTTAAAGAAGCTGTTATTTTTTTTTTCAACGCGTACTTTTATAAAAAAAGAGAATAACATAAAATTCAACGTATAAATCAAACTAAATGTTAGCAAAAGCTATTTTTTATTATCTTACAAACATGCATCCAATTGAAGTTGTGATGATACTGGACACTGGTTTCTTGATCTTATACATGTTTCTTCCACTTACAAAAAATACTTTACATTCATACATTAAAAAAAAAAAATTAATAATTAATATACCATTTGATTACTAACACCTATCATAACTAATATTTTATTGTATACTGTTTATTAAGTCAAATATATAAATTGCATCAATGTATAAGCAAAATTATTATGTACCTATGGTACATCATACAAATAATTGTTTTTTAATAAACAATATACTGTTGGTATTATGTAGTCGTTCCTTAAGCATTCGACGAGTCATTAATTCTGCTAAATTCCATACCTATTGAGATCAACATAAGTATAGCAGGAACCCCAAATGCTAATGGAAAACATGAATCTTTTCCAAAACATTGAACTGATTTCCTTAGTTCTGGTGTAATGAATGTCGATAACAATGACCCCGCATTAATAGTAAAGTAAAATACAGAAAAGAACTTTTGCAGATGATCCTCTTGACCTGGTATTACAAACTGGTCACCGCCAAAAGATGAGACACACGGTTTTATACCACCTGCTCCAATTGATGTTAATAGTAGACCAATTATCGTGAATAATCTATAAAGAAATAAAAATTAAATTTTTATATCCCCATGGCCCTCTAATATTATAATAAGTACTAGCGTGTTCTAATAAAATCAGAGATCTCTCTACACGGTACATTTGCGTAAGTTCCAAACATCTGAAACAACTTTTAATGGTCATAACTAGGGATCGGATTTATATGTATTTACATTATAACTAAAGTATGCATTTAAACAACAAAACTATGTACACATAAATATGTGCTAAAAAGTTCTAAATGTATATTATCAAAAAAAAATTGATATACTGAAAAAATATATATATATAAATATGCGCTAAACAGTTCAAAATATGTATTACATATAAAAAAAAATTGCAATATTAATAGTTAATACTTAATAATATAATAAATTTCAATAAAAAAATGATTATTAATCTAATTATCTTGATTGAACTGTATATCAACATCTATTTATAAATTTTCGAATTCAAACGACCTCCGATTCTATCGTAAAATTGCTTTATACTGTATTTATATAGGTACGTATAGTCAAAAATACGTCCGGTTAACACCGTCAGTTCTCCGAGACATTACCGTACTATACCCAAGTCGTCAACTATTAAGTTTCGGCTTACTTAATTATGATAAACTTTCAATCAATCTGAACTCTGAAAGAAACATGCTAAAATGTTGTAAATAATCGTCTAAATATGTGAGAAAAAAAAAGAATAATTGTGAAATATATAAAAATATGTAAAATCAAATATAACATTAATAATAATAATAATATAATACAATATATAATTTTATCAAAAATCTTAATGTATCATGTCATAGTGAAAATATGTATTTACATGTGATTTCGAGCCATATAGTCATAAGACAAAAATAAATATAAACATATTAATATTGTTAGCTAAATTCAGTTACCGAAATATGGCTCAATGTCCGTAATAAAACTGAAATATGAAGTAAGTACAATCAGTGTTAGGAAGGAACGTGTTCCTTTTATAGGAACGAATCTCGGAACGCGTTATATTTAAAATATAGGAACGAGGAACGGGAACGAGTTCCTATTTTGAAGGAACTTGAAAGAAAATTTCCGTTCCTCAAATAATGAAAAAAAAAAAAGTTATTTTTAACACGTTAAGTGCTATGGTATTTATGAAGCGCATATAGTGTGTTTCCGCGCCAAAACTGAGCCTCGACGCCGTCGGTCGACTACGTGTCGACACGGGTTTTAAAGTTTAAAGTAAATTGATGAATTGTTTTTTTTCATTCTTAATTTCTATTTTGTAGAATAGGAAATAAATTGAATTTAAAAAAAGACAGATTGTTGTATTTTACTATTATCTCTATGTCCTATACTCCTACTCCTATGGGCTATAACCTATAGCATGTCTCTATGCATAGACATATAATATTATATTATATTATATATATTGTCTATGTCTCTATGCGTGGTGTATCGTGTATAGTATACACTGTAATACTGTATACTATACTACTATAGTAAATAGTAATATACATGTATAATATTAATTTTTATGCAATAATGCAATATTAATATATATATATATATTTATATAGAGTATAGACAGTGTTCATACTTCACATTATATATTTATTATTTTTATTGATTATTGATTATTAAATAATAAACAATTCTGAGTGAAGGAGTGCATTATTAGTCAAAATAATAAACTTTTTACTGGAGAAAGCTTCAAGTCTACGCTGTACAACTTTTGAATTATAACAAAAAAACTTAAGACAAATCATTTTTGTTAAAAATCGGTGCTCCTAGAAAGAAGTGAGTTAACCGATTTCAGTGGTGGTCAATGGTGTTTTTTGTTAACAATTTTTAAGTCAGAAATAATCGGACCGAGAGAGTTAACCGATTATTTCTGACTTAAAAATTGTTAACAAAAAACACCATTGACCACCACTCAAATTGTAAAAAATGTGTAAAGGAACGGGAACGCTTTCTTTTTTCGCGACAGGAACGAGGAACGGGAACGAGTTCCTTTTTAAAAGGAACTTTCCTGACACTGAGTATAATTGATATAAATGATAAATCTTTCAAAACTAAAGAAAAATTATATTTATGAGAACAACTGTATTATTAATTAAGTATTTATAATCTTTCTTTTTTACCATACCTTTGGAAATTTAAGCTTATCGATGTGACAAACGATGCAACAGCCACTAATATATTTCCTATCGCATGTACAATAGACAAGATATAGATGGTTCTGTAAAATTAAACATAGTAATATTATACATTCATTCACAAGACACATTTATAATAATATACAACTTAAAAAATCAAGTAAAAGTAAATATTAATTAAGTTGTTGAGTAAATTAAGTATATAATTATATTTCGAATGAAGGATAATTAGTTACTAACTATTTGGAAATATAACACACAACATTTTATATTAATAATTTTTGTTTTAATGTAAAATATATATTAGATATATTAAATAGTATAAAACTGTAAGGTGCGCATTTGTTTATAAGACCTGTGCAACTTTTGAATGTAAATTCAAGCATTGCAAAATTCAAGAATGTTGGTACCTCCAAGTTTCAAATCATACCATCAGGATTGTAACTACTTATTTTTGATATTAGAGTGTACAGTTTGAGGAAGTTTATATGACCATTTCAAGTTTTTCCAAGTAACGATATATAAAAGAAATAAAAATGTTATCAACGCTATTCAAAAAAAAGTTGAAAATTTCAAAATAGCTCAAAAAATTATAAAATATTTTTAAAATTGAATAATGTCTAATATGTTACGAAAGTTTCAAGATTCTGCGGTTTTATGTTAAATTCTGAATTACAACAATAAAATTATATTTTGTCAGTGTTGCCTAAATTTCTTCATTTTTGATATTTTTTGTTAGAGTTCTAGGATTTGCCTATTCTTAACAATGGTAAAAACAAGATTTAATTATAAACTACCTTCTCAAAGTGGAAGATTGGAACAAATGATCTGTTCCAAAATCAAATAAACATTTAAATAAACAAACGTCATATTATGCAAAAAAACACTCACGTTCAAAACTTAAATCAAGTACCTACTCAAATTCAGCTACAACATTTAATATTGATTTTTAGTGGTGTGAGTGTCTCTTGAGAAATGTAAAGGGGGGGAATTCTTCTTTCATCTGCGGCCTCTGTCTCTAAGGAGAACGCCTACAAAGACACTACTATAGCTAGCTATAAAATCCTTAAAAATGTTTTCGGAATTGATAACACGTCTATTACGGCGTATACAAAGGCGTAAAGCTATTATTATAATTACTTTTGCTTTGTATGCTTAGTTAATAAAACTATTTAAGAGGCTATGAATCCGGTAATTATACTTACTTATATTTCCCCCAATATGAATCTGCGATGATGGCACCAAACAATGGTGATAAGTATGCACAGACTAAAAACATATGAAATATAATAGTGGAAGTATCATGGTCATATTCTTGTGTCGTTGTGAAAAATAAAACCAATACAGCTAAAAACAAATTATTAATAATACATTACTATTTAGTGTTATTAAATATGTAGCTATTATATTTATATAGGTAATCATATAAAATACCTTTAAGTCCAAAATAACTAAATCTTTCGCAAAACTCATTTCCGATTATACACCAAACTGATTTCGGATACTTCTATTTATAACAAAATAGGTAGATATACTCAAAGATTTTAAAATTTAACATCGTTAATGCAAATAATGTAACTCACTAATATTGTTGTCATATCAAAATGTTGTAGCTAAATTAAATTAGTAATAAAGTTATTTGAAAAAAAAAATTGGAAACAAACTTAATTTTTGCAACAAATACCGACAAAAAAATATGTATCTAAATTTTCAATTTTATAAACTTTACAGTGATTCACTTAAAACGTAGTACAACTTAAATGGTCTTTAAAAAATTTCTACGGGCCGCGACCGCCTCTATATACTAACTATTAAAATTACGAGCCAGAAGCTACGCATGTAAATATAGCGGCAGTAGAGTACTAATAGATGTGTTAAAATCATATGTTTTTCTTTTATTATTCGAATAATGTTAGCCATCCGAAGTATTCATCCAGTCTATAAATATGAGCCAAATGGTCTATGAATAATTATCTCAAAAAATTAATGACTGACCTAGCCGTAATTTTTAATCATTTTTTGAGGAAATTGTGTCACTACAAATAGTGTAAGTAAAAAATGTAAAAAATACTTAGTAATTTATAAAATATGTTATCATTTTTCAAGTTTAATCAACACTTTACAAATAAGTAATAGCTATGTATACATAGTATTTTATTATATACGGCGTGAAAATAAACAAGGGATATCGTGCCTGAAGTCCGAATGCCTCATATACAGCCTGTAGTGTATGTAAAAAAGTAACTTTTAACTTTTTAACTAGTTACTGCCCAGCTTTGTATACAGGTACTCATATGGTCTGTTGAAATCGCTGTCAATTGTATTATTAAATCTTCATCAATAACATAATAAAATAATGCAGTAGGTATTCCAATACATTTTTCAAATATTTTAGAGGACAGTACTTCATTAGCGGAAAGCATATGATGAAAAGTTATTTTGAAAAATAGACTGATTATTATAAAGTAAGTAATTACGCAAATAGTGAGATAGGTGAAACTTAGACCCCTCCCCTCCACACCAAATAAAGTCCTCGCCAAATGAGTACCAACCTACTATTCAAATATAATTTGTGTCTACAATTTTGACATTTAATTCAATAAAAATGATATATTTGAAAAAACATTATTTAATTGTTATTCTGATGGCAGGTATCTACAATAGGTAGGTATACATTTTCTGATAGGTGTTAGAATACAGACGATAAAAAATGTTTTTTTACAGAAAATCCAATAAACTGTAAGGAAATGGGATAAGGGAACTATTTATGACCCAGCCTGCAAGTATGTGTGGTATTTTTCCATGTATTATGTATGTATAGCATAATATATGTGTAATATGTTTGTCAGCTACTCCGTTTCCTTGATAGATATAAAAGTATTGAATGTAAATAATTTACATAATTATTATGAAATATATTTATAAATTTAAATAGTAAATTGTATAGTAAGTGGATAACCGTAGTCGGGGATTGCGAGGGTTAATGGGACAGGCTTCAAGTTTTTCTAAATTCAATAATATCAATATTTTTAAAAATATTGTACTATTTTCGCTTATGATGGTACATCTACCTAGTATCTACTATAAATTATAATTTCTGTTCTTCAAAACTTTTACCAATAACATCTAGAAGTCTGGGAACACAAACGAACAAATCCTTACCTGTTACTGCAAACCTGATGTTCTAGCTGTAGCGAATTCATTACACCTAAAATTTGACCAATATATTTTGTACCATTATGGTTTTGTGCAGGTTCCAGGTAATAATGTAATCGTAATAAATATTAACCATTTCAACCATTTACAGTTTATAGGTACTAATGTCCTATAGTTTAATGTTTCTAGAACTAATTATTCTACAAATTGCATTTATGTGTAAGCGTATTGTAAAAACTATTGTATAAACAAAGATAGTAAATAATAATTAATAACATGTCATTTGGAAGTAGTAAAGAGGTTACCCTTTGAAGCAGTAGCCATTAGAAGTAGCTCACAGATATTTATATACAAGGAATAAGGATACACCAACAAGACTTAAGATATTAAAAATTACACGTATACCAATACGCCACACAGCTACACCATAATTAGATAAGAGTTTAAGAAATATCTAAGTAGGGTTTATTTTGTTTATCAGTCATCACATTATATAACAGTTTAACAATATCTCCAAATTATCATTCAAAATAATAAATAAAAATCAATTTATAATTTTTAAGATTTTTTTTTTTTTAATTGAGTCAAAATTGTTTATCTCTATTTTTATATAAACATGCTTACCCTAGGCTATGAAGTTCAATAATTTGTTCATTGTTATTTCAGGGACAACGAATTTGATGGTAGCAAAGATAATAGAGACCCAAGCGATTCGGTCAATGACACAAATCAACCAAGCATATCAGATTCTTACAGTAAACTATTTTTCTACTTATAGCCTAACTGCCAAGATACCTTTATAATAATCTTATAATTATAAATATAGTCTAACTCTAAGCTATAATTTAGATTAGCAAGCCTACTAAAATTCAAGTAGATAACTATATATACTATATATGCAATAGAGTTGTATAAATAACTTAAAACAAAAAAAAACCTCTACTTTTACTTAGTTATTTTTATCTTTTAATAAAAAAATTATAATTTTGCCATAGCTTTTACATACAATTATAACTCATTTAAACATGATATACAATTTAAATAAATAATAGGTACAATGCATTTTATTTATTTTCAAAATATATTTAAATTAGTTGTAATAATATTCATTCATAGCAAAATATATTATATATTGTCTAAAATCTGTAATAATATAATGCATATAGTTATAGATAATTTGACTTATTTATAAGACAAATAAATACGTATTTTATAAAAACAAGTGTATACGGGAATTCGAATAGTAACTTATACAGTTGTACTTAAAATGTATACATAATAAATCATTAAATCAATTGGTTAAAAATAAATTATCTGAAATATCATACAATATAAAAAAATAGTATACCTTTAATTTTGCTTGTTTTGCTCATTGTGTGTAATTGGCACGGCGTCATTCAGATTTTTATACTTATACTTACAGCTCATTAAAATAAATATTAACATATCGAGCACCATGAGTCCAGCAAATAGCAAATATTCATAAGTCTAAAAAAATAAGATAATTAGGTATAAACAAATAATATTATCATTTATCAGTATCACAATTTCAATGAATGCAGTTTGGGTGCTAAGGCCTTCTAATTTTTCAGTTAATCCAATGATCATTGATCACTAATTAAACAATGAATTATTTCACCCTCCCCACCCCCATACACTTCCAGTCTAATCATCACATCTTTAATAATCGTTAATCGTTATGTACATATTAGTTTATTTATATAAAATAAGAGAAGAAATAAAACATATTCAATAGCATAAATTATGAGTGTTGATTTTAAAGTCAGAGGTTCTAAACACACACAACTACCCCCTCTCATATTGAGAATATGTATATTACACAAAATTACAGTGATTTCTACGTACTTGATTTTCAAAATACCGTACTTCAGACACAATCACTACCATTAGATTTCCAAACGCTACTGTCAACAAATTAACTGCTGCTAGTAAGGATTTCATGCTTGTAGGTGCCTTTAAAATAATAATATATGATGTATTATTATATACTTTAAATTATAGCATGAAAGTAGTTAAAATTAAACTTACTTGAGTAAATGCAAATTCTAATGAAGTGATCGAGAACATAATCTCTGCAGCGGTCATTACAATAATTTGAGGTAATTGCCATGCTATATGAATAAAATCACCTTTCTCTAAGACTACCAAATTTGAATCCTGAAGGTTATGTGTTTAAAATAAATTAAAATTCAATGCTAAACATTATGAGACCAACGAATACTTACTGTGTGTCCTGAATTACGTTGTAATATAAGCGTGTTTACACTAGCAGGTAAAAAATTGAACTCTGAGATAAATTCTTTGTCTAAAAAGGCTTTGTATCTGAAAAGTTGTGTAATCAGACGTTTAATGAATGCTTATTGTTTATATTAACTATTGAAATAGGTACAACAGAGTTTTTCATTTAAATAAACATACTTCACACATAATCGTGAATTATAATCACTTATCATCATATTAACCTATTTATATTTTAAACTATAGAAGTACTAAGTAAGTACATGAAAATTGTTAAACTTTTATTGAATTTAACATTTTTTTTATATAGATATTATATTTAAGTACCTAGAACATAAACACATAAATTTTTTTTCTGTTTACCATTCTTATCTCTATATAATTCAACGTAATTAATATTCTTGATACTTAGTGAAATTACCGATATTTGTCAAAAA
>PVMI01023390.1:0-13917 GCA_008528875.1 Aulacorthum solani
CCCCCCTGGATACGTGCCTGTACATGTATATTTAATATAATTTATAATAATATTTTCAGTAATGTCAAAGTATTGTATCACTATATATATTTTCCTATTTCGCTTAATAGTTTAAATCTGAGCAGTATTAATTATTAATATATTAATTATATTTAGATATTGTGTCTTAACGGTTTAAGTATAGCTCGAGGAAGTATTGTGAAATAAATTCCCGCGGCATCATCGATTCAAACTGAAAAAAAAGTATACCTAGTAAGTAAAATTGTAATAAGTTACAAATACATTTATAATAAATAAATATATAATCAATTCAATTAAATATTAAAAATTATATAATAAAAAATAGATTACTTACCTATAAAGAAATTTATATATTCATAGGTACCCTAGGTATCTAATAATATTTTAGATAATAGTTAAGTAGTCGTTTAGATTTCTCACCAACTGATGCATAATAAAATTGTTATCTAATTCCATGAGAATTTTATTTTCTATGGTCAATGGTCATATAAGCATAAAATATTTATAATACTCATTAGTCATTGCATTTCTTAGTCTGTTTTTCAAATATTTCAATGTCGAAAATAACCTTTCCAAAGAATTTGCGTAACAACGAAAGTTAAAATGTATGTAATGAGCACACAAAATAACTTGGAGAAAATAATTAAGAAAATAATAATTCAAAAAAAAAAACATCTGTACATATTGTACAATTTTTGTACAACAGCGCCTACACATATTATTATATACCTACACTTTCGCGTGGATAAACGACACCCTTGATACACTTAACACCAGTGCCCAAATACCCCTATAGCAGAGATGGCGAACCTATGACACGCGCACACTATTTTAGTGACACACCCAACTGTGTAAAAAGTTTGTCATCAAAAACCACTGGTCGTAAGATAGGGCCTATAGGGTATACTACTATTATAGTAATATTATTTAAGCCCTCAACGGCCTAACCGCATCACATCTGCATGCAAAGAATTGTTTGGTTTTTTCATATGCATAAAAATGACCAATGGAACCATTGGAGCAACAACACAATATTATATTATGTATTATTGGTTATTATTCAATTGGTCAATTAGGTATTCATATTGCTATATTATCGCCGCTTTACAGATTTACAACTTTCAAGGGCACAGCATCAATGCGACAATCCATCATTATGACGTCATATCAGTAATTATTTCTTAGTAATTACCTACTAATTAGTTCTGGTGGTTTGTAGACGAAACTACACGCTACCCGAGGGCCGAGGGTCAGTGTTATATTATAAAAATGAACCACAGAATTTATTCTGTGAATGAATTTGCCGACGTTGAGATATTGTTTTGATAATATTATATTTTTATGTCTATATTTATGTTTAATTTTGTGATTTTATGTCCGATTATGCTTTCTATGCTTTCTCGTACTCATATGAGACTACTAAAATGTAACATAATTGCATTAATTATATAATACACAACAATTGAGTAGATTTTAAAGTTGTAATACAAACAAATTGTTGACACATTTTCTGTTAACCTAACCTTGTAAAAATAAAGTCTAATTTACAATGACCTGGCCACCAAGTTATAATATGGTCCAGGCCAATAGGCCATCCGGAAAATTCCCATTTCCAGACCGGCCACTCCGCCACTGCATACAACGATAAAAAATTAGTTATGATTTGTAATATTGTTATGCGTTTATGGTTTATGGATCCTATATTCCTATTGTAGCTATATTAATTGTTGATATTTATTGGTACAGGTAGATACGTATTAAACATTTTGGTTATTACACCTTTACGGCTATAATACCTATGTGTTGGTTATTTTGAACAATCGTCATTCATCAATCGTGTCATCCGGCATTCGGTTAGCCTTATCACCAACCAACCAAATTCGATTACATGTAAGCAGTAAGCACGTTGAGGTTACGACGTATCACGTATAACTATGTTATTGTTATCTTTTACTTAATGTTTACATGTTCATGTCGGGCATTTGACAGTATTACGGTAAAATAATATTAAATTCAGATATTCAAGTACCCACTTGTCTATTAAGTTTTACAATATTAAATTTAAAAATGCAAATGTGTAATGTGATATGTGTATAATAGATAATATTATTATGAATTTAATTTTTGTTTAATGTTTAAATGTTTACAACCTTTTTTTCTCACATTAAATGTTACATTGTCATGAATTATTATTTTCTTTAAGTCTTTTTTATTTGGGATTCTTTTATTTCACCTAAGAAACTCGAAGCTAAAATGGCCAACATTAATTATTATGGTAGATATAGTTCATCGGAGTATGACAATAGTAAGATTTATTTTTATTTTGCTGCACAACTAAATATTTTTGTTACAAACACAAATATACAAAATCTATATAAATATTGTAATACCTAAATATTTTATTATTTTTTACAGGAAGACAGTATCAACCTGTTAAACAGAACCGAAAAAAAAATAAACGGAATTATAAAAATAATGGTAAATACCTAGATTTTTTTTTTAAAATATGACATTATAGTTGATCTCGGCAAAATTATGGACAAAATAAAATGCCCAACAAGAATATTGCATATTTTATAATTAAACTCCTTATAGATTTTTGTTATTATTTATATTATACCTATTTATTAGGTAGATATATAATCATTTTGGTTTTTTCTGTGGTTTTCTTTTGTCTTTTTCTATATTCAAATTTAATGATGTATGAACATGCTTTCAAATATTGTGTATTGATAAAAACTTAGCAGGATGGTTTTTTTTTTAAATTAGCTTATTGGCAAGTTATAGGTTTTTTTTTTTTTAAAGAATATTCAATTTAAGTTTTTTTTTATCATTATATTATTAATTAATTCTTAATTTTTTCTGAAAATTATCATAAACCTAGTTGTAATAGCATATAATACATGCATATAATTGAAAAATATGAAGTAAACAAGTTTAAAATTCTATTTTTGCATATTTACAATTGCAGTTAATTTGTTATTTAGGATTTAATTTTATTTGGAATAATTAATGCTCGAATTAATGTTATATTTAAGTTGTTTTTTTTATTTAGTTAACAGGTGGTAGTAAAGCTACAAATTATTTAATGTATTGAAAACTAGGTATGGTGCATTAACATAATATATGCTTAATTCTACCCTAATTTTTTTTTTAAATATTTAGTATATTGTTTATTAGTATACATTTTTATAATAATGTAACAAAGCTTTAGTTTTAAACTAAATAATTATTTATTTATTGTATTAATTATTAAATTTATTATTTCAAGTTAAATTGTAATTAATTAATGTTATGTTTCAGATTCGTCACAATTATATTTACTGGTTGGTTTGATTTGTGTTGTTTTGTTATTCACACGTGAATCAGAAAATAAAAATTCCAAAAAAGGAAAGTATGTTACTACTATGATTGATACAAAGTGGAGTATGGTACCACTTGTTTTAGAAATGGCAGAATTTATGGCTGAAGAAAACCCATATTCTTTATGGTTGTTTGTAGATAGTATATCACAGCTTAATCCAGCCCTAAGTGAACTTGGTATATAATAAGCATATAGTATTAATTTAATTTGTATTTATCATAAAATCTTAAATAACCATTTTGTAGATAATGATCAAATCAAATACCAGACCGCATTATCTAAAGCTGGATTGTTATTATCCAATTCTAAGTTGAGACTATTAAAATTTTCTCTGTCTATGCATACATATTCGCCTCGTATTGAAATGTATGCACAAATGGCAGCTGATAGAGGAGTACAGTGCCCCACTTCTGTAGAAATTGATGGAGAACTTGTGTGTTCAATTAAAGAGTTAAAAAAAGTTTTGCAACGAATAAGTGTTAGTTTTTATTTAAAATCTTATGTAAACATCATCCATTTTTTAAAATTATCTTTAATCAACACTATCTTTTTATAGGCTGAAGGTTCAAAACATTTGTGTGAAACATATCACATAGATCATCATCATCCTTCTTCTAAAAACAGAAGTAACATAGCAATATTGTATGGTGAATTAGGAACAGCAGAATTTGCTTCTTATCATACAGTATTAAAACAATATGCTCAAGAAGGATCTATAGACTATGTTTTACGTCATTTTGTAAAAGTAATTTGTTTAATATACGTTGTAACTACAATTCTGTGTTAGATTGTAATTTGTAATGATATTAACCAATAATTTCTGTATAGGAAAAGAGTGAACAGAAGGTTCGCCTATCTGGTTATGGTGTTGAACTTCATATGAAATCAACTGAATATAAAGCAGAAGATGATAGTGTAGTTAAAGATAAAAACGATATGAATAGAAATGAAGATGAGGAAGATATTTCAGAAATTGAAGGATTTGATTTTAAACGCCTTATGTAATTTTTATTTACTTAATTGGTATTTACTATTCATACTGATCAACATTTAATTATTTAATTTAATTTAGTGAGCTATACCCTGATAAAAAACTGGATTTATTAAAATTCAGAACTCATTTATCTGAGGTTAGTGGTGAACTAGCTCCTCTTAAGGCTTGGCAATTTCAAGAATTGAGCCTACAAGCAGCACAGAGAATTATGAGTGGCCCACCTCAAGATGCTATTCAAACTTTTATTCATATTGCTCAGAATTTTCCAACTCAAGTAATGTTGAATAAAAATGTATTCCACTGTTTAAAGTATAATTTTCATATTAATTTATTTTAGGCTAGATCATTGGCTAATGTTAAAGTTAGCAAAGAACTAAGAGATGAAGTATCAAAAAACCAAGATAGTTTTTCAATGGGTCTGAATTTACAACCTACTGATACAGTTTTATTATTAAATGGAATGTATTTTGATATAGACATCACAGATATGTCAACTATCTTAGATTCAGTTACTCAAGAATTGAGTATAATGGAAGGGTTATATTCTATAGGTAATTAATATTTTTTGTATTCAAGATAAAATATTGAAATTGTTTATTTTTTGTAGGCATTACAGACAAAAAAGCTATTTCTTCTATGTTGGCATTGGATTTTGGTAGCGTTAAAGGAAAGTCTTATGCTGTGGATATTAGGGATTCTGCCATTCAATGGATAAATGACTTAGAAACTGATGCTACATATAAGAGGTGGCCTTCATCAGTTGATGATTTGCTTCGACCAACATTTCCTGGCATGTTACGAAGTATTCGCCGTAACCTGTATAATCTAGTAATTGTTTGTAATCCAGCTTCTAAAAGTTCTTGGCCTTTACTAAAACTAACCGATTCATTTTTAAACCATCAAAGTCCCTTACGAGTTGGGATTGTATTTAACGTCTCACCAATGCCAGCTATAGGACTGAACGATGCCAGTGTAGCCATATTGAATGCTTACAATTATATTGTTGAACAAACATCTAAACCATTATCTGCATTCAATTTCATAACAAATATTTATACATCTATTAGTGAAGACAGAGATGTTATTGTTGATGATGTCTTAAATGCATTTAAGAAGCAGTATCCCAAAGCATTTATTGATGAAATATTCGGAGAAGACAGTGATTATGATACTGCCCGAATACTGGCAAAAGAGTATGTTGCTAAGACAGGGTTTAGAAAATTACCTCAAGTATTACTTAATGGGGTTCCTTTACAAGAAAAATCTCTGGTGGAAGAAGACTTTGAAGAAGCCGTTTTAGTAGAATTAGTAACTCAAACTCAGACTTTACAAAAGGCTGTATACAAAAGAGAATTGACTGATACAGACAATGTTGTAGATTGGTTAATGACACAACCAAATGTAATGCCAAGGTAATTTATAAAAAAAAAATGATTATTATTAACAATTCATTTTATGAAATCAATTATATTTATCCATATAATAATTGTTGTAGACTAAATTCACGTATACTCAATACAGACTCAACTAAAAATTTGCAAGTATCTGATAAACATGAATTTGTTTTGAAGTCAATGAATTATATTACTTTCGCTAAGAAATCTAGTATTAATCCAATTACACACTGGATTGTTGGAGATTTTTCTAAACTGTCTACTTTCAAGTTGATCAAAAACACGTTTGAACATTTGGTAAGGAAATAATTCACAATATTTTATCTAAAAATCACAACACAGTAAATAACTGTTACAACAAATACCGATACAACGAAAAATTCCGTTATTACAAAAGTTGTAGAAGGCCCTACCGAAAAGCTATTAAAACGATGTTGAACAAATCTCAATATAACAAAATTATTGATTTTTAAATATCCCGACACAACAAACTTACATTTGAATTATTTATTTATTATTTAAATATTTGTATTTGAATTACATATTATTTTAAAAAATGTTTTCTATTTAAAATTTCTGTTATGGCGAAAAAAAAATTTGGTCCCTTGGAGTTTGTTATAACAGGAATTAGTATTTATTAACTTATATAATATTAATTAATAAGTTGTCTATATTATGTGTAACGTAAATTATAGTATTTAGACATGTTCTACTAACAATGACCTCTGAAGCCAAAAGTAAAAAAAAAATAACCATCATCTTAAAGTGATATTTATTTTTCTATCAATACTCTCAATACAGTGGTATCTTTGTAGTCCAACTCATATGAGACAAGGGCAGTTTTGGGTGATTAGAAAATCTGGCTTAGGTACTGGAAAATACGTACAGAAAAAAATTGTATGTCCATATTATATTTTGTTTATCTAATAATTATCTTTCTATTAATTATTATTTATTTAAGACATAATTTAACCTATATTAACAAATAATAAACAATAAAATGTATATATTTTAAAATAATTTTAAAGAATCGTGATTTTGTTTTTAAAGGTTATACTATGGCTTAACTTTTAAGGTTAAATCATTTATTTATTACTATTGTACAACATCGACGTGAATTAAAAGTTATTTTAAATAAAATGTTGGTCTTTTGTTCCTTATTTTCTCTGTTTCACAGTTAACCCTATAATCTATATAAATGTTGTGAATTTATCGTATATCATAATTACATTTGTCTTAATTTTTACTTATTCTAACATATTTATATATTTTTTTTTTACAGAAATCTGACTCTGAAGCACGCATAGGTGTAATTCCCAATCCATCAATTAATGATGAACATATAATCAAAATAAATAAAATAGTTTTTGAAGCTTTTAAACAGGAAGACAAATTGAATATATTAGTTAAGCATTTATCACAAGCAATTAATGTTAATAAAAATCATATTGAAGTCATAAATTCACTACCAGTAAGATTTAAATTCTTTGATTATATTAATCTAAAATACTAATATTTAATTTAACTTAATTTTTGGTAGGAAGAGATACATTTTGATGTATCAAAAATAGATATACAACTATTTAGAAATTTTGCTTTTGAAGCATTGAATTTTGAAAGTGGACAATGCGGTGTTATCACAAATGGACGTATTTTGGGTCCATTTGATGAAGATGAAGATTTTTTAACTGATGATTTTGCTTTATTAGAACAACATACGCTGAAGGGCAGTGTAAACAAAATTCTTAATATACTTAAAGAATCGGGTACGTTACAACTTAAAAACTTATGAATTACTTGAAGTATTAACTTTTAAACTGTGTGGTGTTTATAAGTTTAAAAGTAATATAATTATTTTCTGTATTGGAACTGAATACTTGACTTACCAAAGTAAACGTTTCTTTTTAATTGAATATTAAATAACATTTTATTTTTTATAGATGTAATGGATATTACAAGTGATATGATAATGAAAGCAAGTGCCTTAATTAGTAGCCGTTCTCAAACTAAAAATCGACATTCTATACCTGTTGTTTCAACTAAGCACAGGTAAAATATAATATTTATGGCATTTTATAGCTTTAATTGCAATACAGTATAACACTATAATCCATATTTTGTATTCATAAAAAATAACAATTGTTTAATACTTTTTTTCTTTTTGAAGTGTTATTAAATTAACTGCTAACAATGAAGATGAACCAGTTTTCGAAATCAATGTTATTGTTGACCCTGTGTCTAGAGGTGCTCAAAAGGTTGGATCTATTATTTCTGTATTATCACGAGTACTCAATGCTAATATAAATGTATATTTTAATTGTGTTGATAAGAATAGTGATATGCCTGTTAAAAGGTAAGAAATATAATATAATGTCTTTAATGCACTTGTTTTTATACATTTTAAATTTCAGTTTTTATCGGTTTGTGCTTGAGCCTGAAGTCATTTTTGATAAATCTGGCCATTTGTCCCCTGACCCAATAGCAAAGTTTTCTAATATGCCCACTAGTCCATTATTAACTCAAATACTTCATGTACCTGATAATTGGTTAGTTGAATCTATTGAATCTCCATACGATCTTGACAACATTCGACTTGAAGATGTTGAAATGGGTGTTTATAGGTATGTATAACTAATCATAAATTAATGGTAAACTAACATTTCAATGTTTTCATTATTTTAATTAATTTAGTCGATATGAATTGGAATATCTGCTGCTTGAGGGTCATTGTTATGATTCAGTCAACATGAATCCACCTCGTGGTCTTCAAATGACACTAGGAACAAAGTCAAGTCCAGTAGTGGTAGATACAATAGTCATGGCCAACTTGGGTTATTTCCAAATGAAAGCTAACCCAGGGGCTTGGATGTTAAGACTTCGTCAAGGGCCTTCAGCTGATATTTATGACATTATTTCTCATGAAGGATCAGACCGTTCTCCAAACAGTATGGATATCAAAGTTCTGATTAGTTCATTCCGTTCTCACATAATTAAAGTCAAAGTTGCCAAAAAACCTGGCAAACAGAGTTTAAATGTCTTGGGTGATGATGATGCTGAAAACAAAGGTCTTTGGAATTCAATTACCAGGTGAATAAAAATAAAATTAAACTTCTTTACATAATATGGTTGTGATTGAATGTAGCTTATCATTTGTGTCAGTCATCACTCATCATATGCTGAGACTGGTATTAATAGCTTATAAAATTAGGATAATATTTTGATAAATAGCTACTCATTTGTTTATTGCAAATCACATTGAACATTTTTTTTTTGAATTTTTTAAATTTGAATATATTATTTTGTTTTATGGGGTTAATTTAGCCCTAGATCTTATATTATTTGATATTATAAACAGGGCCCTCAGACTTGTAGCATTTTCCTAGTCTTTTGAAAAACCTTAACATAATCTAATTAAGATTCAAATTCATTGAATATGTGTTTCATTTTACTATAACTTAACAATTTGGGGAAAAAAATGTTTGACCTATTGTCAAACGATTGCTGATTTTTTTTTTCTCTCGTAAACCATTTATTTTCTCATTTATATAGTTTATACTCAATAAACCTTTTAAAAGGGTTATTCAAATTATATATATGTGTATATCTTTTATGATTACAAAAAAAAATAAAACTTAATCGTTTACAAACTGAAAATATACTTTTACATTTAAACTATACAGCTAATTTTTGCAGAAATGCTAATTTTTTTAGCTAAACGTGTCATTAGGTATTTAAGATTTCAAATCTAATATATTATGTATTCTTAAATATTAAATATTTTTATACTATTTATCATACATTCTTGCACAGTTCTTTCAGCTCAGGTTCACCTGATAAATCAACTGACGAAACTATCAACATATTTTCTGTCGCTTCAGGCCATTTATATGAAAGATTTTTAAGAATAATGATGTTGAGTGTATTAAAAAATACTAAATCTCCAGTAAAATTCTGGTTTCTAAAAAATTATCTTTCTCCAACTGTTAAGGTATTAATATTTTATTTAATGAGTTTATTATTCTTGTTTCAATAATTAGTGTGATTAATGATTATTATTGGTGTATTCATTATTTTCTTTAGAACTTTCTTCCTATTATGGCTCAAGAATACAAATTTCAATATGAACTAGTTGAATATAAATGGCCCCGTTGGCTTCATCAACAAACAGAAAAACAGAGAACTATATGGGGCTATAAAATATTGTTTTTGGATGTTCTTTTTCCATTGGATGTTAAAAAAATTATATTTGTTGATGCTGATCAAGTAGTCCGGGCTGATATGAAGGAATTAGTTGACTTAGATTTAGGTGGTGCACCATATGCATATACTCCATTTTGTGAAAGTCGTAAAGAAATGGATGGCTTCAGGTAAGTTTTGTCTAAAAATAATATTAAATTTTACTTAAAAATGGAATATTGTTTAAAGATTTTGGAAACAAGGCTACTGGAAAACTCATCTACAAGGTCGTCGTTATCACATCAGTGCATTGTATGTAGTAGATTTGAAACGCTTTAGAAAAGTAGCAGCTGGTGATAGATTAAGAGGTCAATACCAAGCCCTTAGTCAAGATCCAAACAGTTTATCAAATTTAGATCAAGTAAGATAACAATTAATAATAAAATAAAAGAGCTTAATTGTTATATTTTTGAAGGATTTGCCAAATAACATGATTCACCAAGTATCTATTAAAAGTTTACCACAAGAATGGCTTTGGTGTGAAACATGGTGTGATGATGCATCCAAAAAATCAGCCAAGACTATTGATCTTGTAAGTATTAATATTTTAGTAAATCTTATTTTTTTAAATGTAAAAATTATTTTTAATACATTGATTTTTATTAAAATGATAGTGTAACAATCCATTAACTAAAGAAGCCAAGTTGACGGCAGCTATGAGAATTGTTAGTGAATGGAAAGATTATGATAATGAAATTAAAATATTGCAAATTAAGCAAAGTGAACATGAAGATGAAGTTTTCAATGTTGGAACTCAATCAAAAGGTAATTAGCTCATGTAAATGTGTGAAGATAAAACACAAATGCATACTACTATCTGTCTAATATAAGAGTAATGCCAGGCAAGTTACACGTGGGTGTATCTTTGCAGAATTTCTATTGGGGCACCCGTAGGTTTCTGCCACAGCCAACGAGTTAGACCGCTCAGCCACCCCGTCTCCTATAAGAGTAATCTCTGGTGGTGATTGGTTTTTGTCTGGTTAGATCAGACCACTTTCCTTGATAAATCCGTGTTCGTTGTCAGTTTTTGCGCTGACAATTGGTCGAGGCTGAAAAGTTTCTTAACAACCTTAAGAAGACGCCATACCTGAATGTAAGACAAAAACAACGAATGCAGGTATAGTGTTCTCTTAATCTTACCAAAATGCAAGCTACTCGGGTGTTGTAATAATAAAGTGATGCCCTCTAGAGCTCAGCATTTGACACTCATTAGTCGCAACTGTGTGCAAAGCCTGCCCTTGAAAGTTACTTTTATATGGGAAAGAGATGACAATATGATAATTGTATAATTTTTTTTAATCATTACATTTATTTAATATTAATTAAAACATATTTTTTCTTATTTCAGAATCAGAAGTACACACAGAATTATAAAGGATTTATATTTGAAAACTGTTACATACAATTCAAATGATCTCCGGTTTTACTATGATAATATGTCTTATTTATTTTGTATCTATTGAAACAAACAATTTATTGTTTCATCATTTTTACAATTTTGGATAATTAAATTTTTGATTATATAATTTGTTCAGGGATGATAAATAAAAAAATAAAGATATTACATTTATTTTAATTGTAAAAAACTTTTTCTATTTTTGTTTATTTTGTTTATTCACCACATGGTTATAAAAAACACATAAAACATTCTTTCACAATAAAAAAATTTCTAATATATATGAATCATTACAATTAATTACAGATTTGCCTCTTTACTAGGCTAGTACAGTTTTGACAATTCACATAACAGCACCAATGGTATTTGCATTGACAGCGTTCAGTCTGTTCAATAATTTGTGTAGTGTAGCCTCGGCCACAGCACATGGTTAGACAATTTTCAGTACCAACTGTTGTGGAGTTACACTTTCTAAGGTGGAAAAAAACATATTAATAAAATAATAAGTATATTAAGTAAAATATGCTCATAAATCTGTAACATTTCACACCTGCCGACTGTCCCATAACTGCCTACTCTCTGGTCATAATTACAATAATCTGAAGATTCGGTAATATACACCAATGAACTGTCTGTGTGTTTTGGAAGCCCGAATCGAATGACTTGGACCATTTCCACTTTCAACGGCGTTTTATTGTATAGTTTCAATAACTTGATGCCCACCCCAATGAATTTGTTCGGCAGACCTCTCCAACAAGTTTTCACGTTACACGATCCCGACATGCCATGACACTTGCAATGGGTTTTCACACTTGACATGACCACCTGGCAAAAATAATAATAAATAACAGAAGTTGTAGCAACATGATCCCCTTGCCAAATAGACCGCCGCCGCTCCTGCATTCTTCTGCAGGTTCTCGTCCGCCGTGAGCGTTCGTATTGTTCCCATACACTCACGGTTCATTAAGTACAATTAACGGATATCCATAGGATACGATACAGTTGAAGTTGATTTTTTATTTTCAATATTATTTTACCGACATTATTAGTACACAAAAATGGTTGGTATAAGTCTATGCCATTATTTCGCTTAGAGTAGGTAGATACACATAAGCAATATCGATGTCCAATTAACAGACATACAGGAACAAAATACACCTAGTATATGGGCACGACCCATTGGCCATTAATGGTTTCATCACAATTCACTAGTATTAAATACATCTATAAATAGTATACCTAACTATAGGTGCTTAATTTGAAATGCTATTTTGATTTTTTGAACCAATTTTCGTTAGATACAAAATAATTAATAGGTTTACAATAAAACGAATTATCTATGAATTAATAAAGCTCAAATCGTATTTATATATTGGTAGATAATTATTTTAAAATTGAGATATCGAACAATAAATTTATCTTCTAATGCTTTATGACACAAATATATCTGTATACAGATCTCTTGTCAATCTAAAAACGTAGTTCATACTACAAACAAGTAATAGTTGAATGATTCCACAATGATATCGATAGGTATAAAATATATAGTCGGTCAAGTGAAACAGACTTTTCAAGGTTTTCCTTTGGCAGAAAATAAAAGTGAACTGAACAAGATACCAATCACGATTTATGTACTTTATACATATCAGATATAACACTGCCTAGCTGTTCCGCCAGACGTTGTCTGGGCCAAAGATTCGTATTTTTAATAAATATATTTGCAAAAATGTATACTCTATATTTATTATAATTTGATTCAATAGTAATATAGTAATATGTAACCAATCGTAACAATTTAGATCAACAAAATTTATTTTTTTATTTTTTTGTAAGCTGAAAAAATGTATGTGTTAGCCACCCTTTAGCTACCTATAGTTACCTATGTATAGGAGTTGAAAAAATAAGCTATAAACACCATCCGATTTTCAAGTAATCTATTGATATAACTTTCATTGAAAAGGGTCCAGTAGTTTTTTGAGGCTATTAACGCTTCGAATGAACAAACATCCAATTTTAGTCGTATAACCCTATTGAAAAAATACAAGACATAGACAGTATAGGCGTATCTTGGTTTTAGTGTACCTCTGCTCACAAATTTGTGTCGGC
Organism: Aulacorthum solani; assembly: GCA_008528875.1. NCBI lineage: Eukaryota > Metazoa > Arthropoda > Insecta > Hemiptera > Aphididae > Aulacorthum > Aulacorthum solani. Next base: position 13,512 of record PVMI01023390.1, read on the forward strand.
GTTTTGTGTAGGTACAATGCTTTGTGATATTGTGAGCTAATTCAACCAAGATGGACAATTCGCTTGTGGTGGATAGCACTTGGCATAAATCGAACGTGGGTTAAACTACTCTTCAAACTTTCCTGATATCTCCAAGAACAATTTGAAATGTTCACAAAATCGGTTGAGTAGTTTTTGAGTACTTAACCTATAATATAAGCTACACATATAGGTATACGTTCATCTCTCATATTTGTTTTAAGATATAATCTTTTTATTCGAAATCATAAAAGTGACGATTTGATGCATGCTTTTATTTCACCTGCCTGAGTGAATGGCTAATGGCAACCATTTATAAACAAAAATGTCCACCTTAAGTCTCAAAATCCCTGTTTGAGTGGCTCTCCGTGTTGGATCTATCTGGTCA